>NXFV01000976.1:0-47492 GCA_002803225.1 Gamarada debralockiae | reverse complement strand
ATCGGAGACCGAAGTGCTAGGTCTAATCTGTATATATAAGGGAAGGGTTGAACTTCATATGAGAGGGTAGAGATTTTGAATTGAAGCTTACGAAGCCTATTCTGTACTAGCGCCTTATGCACCTCAGTATCAGGGTTCTCATAACAACAACATTTTGGTCGAATGATAGAGGGGAACATTCCAGATATAGCATTGCAAACTAGTCAAGGTCAATGGGCTTGTGCTGTCGTAGTCAACAGTCATGCTATTGCCGCAGAACTTGCAAGCCAGCCGCAAAGTACGGGAAACGGCCAAGGGCGTTGTGAACTGGTAGCAATATCTACTGGTTATGCTTGTAATGACAGTTAAGGCAACAAGCGAGTAATCGTGGAATGGGATTGTGTTGAACGGCCAAAAGATAGTTGATGGTATGAATTCGCCAACGTGCTCTGGATTGACTGGGAAGACGGGATTGCAAAACGAAAAGGAGTCGGTCGAGTTATGACGAGCATATGGCTGCAATCGAAGCTGGATTGGGTCGATCTTGTACTGGGCTAGGTGGGATGTGAGAGTATGGTATGTTTCCTCGTTATGTAGTCTGAGTCTTAAGCAAGCTACTAGACGCATTCCTAACCATGTTTGGAAGTTCGAACGACAGCCCACGATTACATTACATTCTAACTACAAATCTATGACCTACGACTTTCGCAAAGCGTTCCGTTCATATGATACCCACCACTCTTTAACATTCAACGATGATAATCAATCTCGATTAAGCGCCGTCTTGTTCAAAGAAGCGTCTTACTAGCATCCGAACGCAGCACAAACCAACTCCACTCAAAGTGTTTTCACTTGTTTAAGGGGACGCCGTGGCGGACTTGCATTGCAGTCGCACAACACTCTCAATTAGGGGTTAACAATGTTATTGATTTTGGCTAATAACTACCGTACATCTTGAAGTAGCCGTTCCTGGTTTCAGAATGCAGCATCACCACACGAACATCTAGGCGCTTCCATCGCAATTTACCAGCTCCCTCCTCGAACTGCGGCAACGACCAGGACCCAGGTCCCGATACAGAGTTACCCCAAGCTACGTTGCGTGCTTGCAAGGCAATCGAGTGACTGGAGGACAGTCCGATATCTAGCTAGAACGATCATCCAACACCTTCCATCTCCCGCCCTAAAGAACCACAGCAGCAGACTCCGACGACTTACTATCCGGCGTCCGAATGGCTACCTGGCCAGAGACCTTCCCATAACCCACGTCTCGTCTAATGGGATCGGTGTAGTACCCAGTTCAGAATATCCTCCCTAGTACCCTCCGCCGACAGAGGTTCTCCCGTGTACGGTGAGATCTCCCGTGATCAGTTGGTGCAGGCCTCCAAAGAGACGTCCACCCTACGCCGTCTCCCCGCGCGCACTTCTGAATTCAAACGCACAGTAACTGCCACGCTGATCCATCCGTTACTGTAGCTCATAGTTTAGGGTTCTTTAACTCCCTAATCCCGCGGTGAATTCCCACACACAGAAGCCCTGAAAAGTCCGAATTCAGCATCCCTCCGGTATAACCGACCGAGTGCCTATAGGATAGAAGATCGACGACAGCAAAGTACTTCAAAACAGTGGTTTTTCTGACGGAATTAGATTAACGCCATAGTTCAGGACAATACACACGCCAGGTAACTGAATATGCGAGCTGTCACGGCACCACACAGAGGCCTCAAGAAGAGCATGATGGTATTCGTACTAAGACAAGAGAAAACTAAGCTAAGGAGGAAGAAGGTCGTTTGGATCGAGTCCAAAGACACTACGATCTGATCACAGTCATTACACTCAAACCCACCCAATAGCTCCCCTAATGCTGCAAATGGGGGACCCCGGATGCGGTAATTTCACATCCTTTGGATGTAAGGAGTGCTGATCAAATCTTGCCTGCCAAATCTTTACATCCTTGAAAGATATCTAACTTATCACCGTCGTTCCAATTATTATCATCATTCTCTTTCCGTATAGGTTGGTGATAAGTACTCGGCGCCTGAGAAGAGTTTCCCTCCCCATAGACTCCGTGCATTTCGTCCGCTTTCCGTGGTTCGACAAGAGGGCAAGAAATCGAAGGGTGGCATTCCAATTAATGTTGGCGCAAATTTGATCTGGAGGGAGATCATCCTTGCTGGGCGTTGTCTTTCTTTTATATTGCCGGATTCGAGGGTACGAGAGGTGTGAGGGGAGAGCACTTGCCTATTTCCGAGAATCGTATGAACAGATGAGCGAGTGGGATGGGAGGGGGTGATGAAGAATATGATTTTGAATTCGATATTGCGAGATATACAGAGATATGGACGGAAGAGAGAGAGAGATGTATCTAAGATTGGTCTCGGAAGAGGGTTGTGTGCGAAATTCAAGAATAAGGACAACAAATCAATCATTCGTAAAGGGGGTTCAAGAACCGAAAACGCCGCCGCCTCCAAATCGATTGTTCGACCCCGTGTCATTTTATTACTCCTCCATCTTCCCCCACCTCTCCAAAAATTGTCACACATTCAACTTCCACATCCATCATCCCCCAAGCATTAATTGTTAGGCTCTTCCTCTAACCGTCCTCCTCCAAGAACCCCATAATTGCCCTAATCCCACCAGCACCCAATCCACCCCTCGGATAACAGACATATACCGGGTCGTTCCAAGCACCCATCTTCTCTCTGAATTCCGATTTGTTCGTGAGTTTAAATTGTTTGTTGATGGTTTCGTACGCCTTCATCAAAAACTTAACCTTATTCTTCCCCAAATTGCGTCCACCCTCCAACTTCTCCTGTGCTCCGGTTCCAAACGTAACTTGTTTGGCCTCGCTATCAGCAGCAGCGATCTGTTTCATCGAGTACAAAATCAATGACTCAATCGTTCCAGATGGAGCCCCGGGGAATTCGAGCGAGAACTTGACTTGATAGCCGTTCTGGGGAGAAAGTTGGTGAAGCACGCAAATAGCGTGGATGGTCCCGTCCTGCCCTTGAGCGTAATAATATCGACGATGCGCTTCATCGACCCACGGACGGATCTGCGTGAGATGGACTTGTGTACCCTTCCGATTCTGCTGCCAATCCGCGACCCTCGCATCGACCTTCGCCTTGAAATCATCTGGGAGAGGCCCATCTTTCGTGCTCATCTCGTAATTCTTAACACCCTCTTTCTCAGCATGGCGAACCTTACGAGCTAAGTCGTTGTCTTTCATAGCGGGGTTATCCCTCGGGTTGGCGCGTTCTTCAGCGATACAGGAGATGGTGCGCCATTCGAATTTCTCGCCGAGATATTCTTCTACTTCGGCGCCGACGATCATCCAAAGTGGGCGTAGCTTGGCGTGTTCTTCTTTCAGGAATTGGAGGTAGGCGGATACGACTTGTGGGAGCTGGGCTTTGGCGCAGAGAGGTGTGCCGACGGAGATGAGGTAGTTGTTATAAATAACGTAGCCTTGAGCAGCGCCAGTTGAGGGGTGGCGCCAGACGTGATAGCGGGGGTCGAGCCAAGAGGTATTCGCAGCGTCGCCGTAGTTGGCGATGAGTTTCTCGAGGGGCTGCAGAAGTTTCTTGCGGTCTTCCAACCCGTATTCTTCGTCTTGCTGCTCGAGATATTCTTTGCATTCCCAGGGAGGGTTGGTGGTGGAGGCCTCTTCGTGCCGGAGAGACAGCCTGGGTGGTTGTGCGGGAAGGGATTTGGGGTCGCGGTGGAAGAGGGATGCTAGACGAATGTTTCCAAGGTTGAGGAAGAGGTATGTGAGTCGCTCAAGACCGATACCGCAGCCTGCGTGAGGTGGTGCGCCCCAGCGGAAACCTTCCAGATATTCGGACATGGACTCTGGCTTGATGCCTTGGGCTTTGACGCGTTTCTCGAGGAAGCGGGAATCGTGGATACGTTGGCCTCCTGAAAGAATTTCTTGTCCGCGCATGAAGATGTCGAAGGAGTTGGTGTAGCGGTCATCGCCGGGATCGGGCATGGTGTAGAAGGGTCGTGCGGACGCGGGGAATTTGTCCAGGATGTAGTAGTCGGTGTGGTATTTCTCTTTCACGAGTGCGCCGAGGCGTCGTTCTGCTGCGGTTGAGAGATCCTCGAGGGGCGAGGCTGGGTTTCCATCGTCATCCTTCCAACCATCGTCGGTTAACATCTGAACACCCTCTTTGAATGGGATGCGGGGTGTTTCCTCAAGCCATTGGACTTTCTCGTGAGGGTAGAAGCGCGAGATGAGCTCAATTTCGGGGGCATAACGGTCGTAGATTCCTTGCCAGAGATTCTTGAACATGCCGTCAATGATATCCAGAGCCTCGTGGTAATGCTCTTCCAAAGCCATCTCGAGATCCAAACCAGTGTATTCGGTCAAATGACGGGGCGTGTTACTGTCTTCAGCTCGGAAAACAGGACCAATTTCGTAAACCCTCTCGAAATCGGCGATGACAGCCATTTGCTTTGCAAGTTGAGGCGATTGAGCAAGGAACGCAGGTCGTCCGAAATAGTTGATTTCGAAGACTGATGCGCCTGATTCGGTAGCACCACCTTGCATTTTCGGGGTATGAATTTCAATGAAGCCTTGGGTGTCAAGATATGAGCGGAAAAGATTGCAGATTCCAGATTGGATTCTGAAAATTGCTTGAGCAGGACCGGTTCGCAGATCGATGATTCGATTGTTCAGCCGTACTCTCTGAGGCAATGCTCTTTCTTTTCTGACGATTTCTAAACTGGCTGCACAAAATTGTTAGCATTTGAATCTCAGGTTCTCTAGGAAAACTTACTTCGACTCAACAAATCTTGGGAAAGTCGAGATAAATCTGTCGAGGAGCGCGGTGACTGAGATTGTGGAGATTGTACTGTTGACTCCTCCCCAGCATCATCTCTATTATCCTCTGCCACATCCTCCTTATCTCGATTTATGTTCTCCGCATCGTAAACCGTGAAAGGAACGTTCTCAGTGGGGTTCGAGACTTTGTGCACTTCGTAGACATCGATTTCGTAATCGTGGATTGTTGCGTTCTTGACTCGCTTTGGCGCCTTGCGTAGCTTTCCGTGGACAACTACAATTGTTTCGCTGGGGTAGTGCTCGACACTTCGTACCATTCGTTCGGGGATCGACCTAACATTGGCTTCTCCTTCTACGAGACATATTAGTGTGGAAATTTCTTAATCTGTAGATAGGTACGTACCTTCGGCCTCTCCCTTTGGCTTGAAGCTCTGTAGAACTCCTTGGATGGTCATGGTCTGCTGGCGGAAGAGGATGAAGACCAACTTGGCGCTCATTCGACGGAGAGTATGGATTCGAGCTCGGAAAGAAATGACAGTGCCTTCCGCTTCTACAATTTAAGGTCAGTATTTTATTCGAGGCTCTCCCCGACCAATATGGTAACATGGTGGGGTTGGGTACGTACTCTTGAAATCCAACTCCTTGAACAAAACTCGATTTTCATGATTCCGCCTTTTGCTCATGTTCATACTGAATGGCTTATACAGCTTCGTGAGCTCAGGAGGTGCATCTCTCATGAATGCCTCGGATTCTATCCGCCTCATGGATTGTCTCTTTTTAGCCTCGACTTTGGATCGCTCCTTATCCATACTCCGCCTGATCTTCTCCTCCCTAAGTACCTCGCGGCTTTTTCTCTTGTCCTCTGGAGGAGTTGCGGTGCCGTTGGGTGCTCCGTTGCCATTTGCCTGTTTTCCATTGGAGATGCTGCTGGTGGTTGTGCTGCCAATTTTGGAGGGTGTATCGAAACCTTCGGCATTATGTTGGATATCGTTCGGTTTATCGGACTTCAACGACCCCGTCAATTTCCTGAGCGGCTTCTTGAGGAACGACATTTTCGCGACTGTGTGGAAAGAGGAATTGATTGCGGGGAAGGCTGTTTAAAAAGTCGAGCTGAGAGCTATTACTTTTGTAGAAGCAGGAGGCTGATTAATCAGATTTGCCAAGAATTCTTCGGCTTACACCACGCAAATCGTTGACAGGATTGCTTGTGTAGTCAGAGCTTATTCCGCCAACATCGTGAAAGTGCGGAATCGTCGGATGCAGGACGGGCAAAAATGGCAAAAAGATGGCAGGGGCGAAGAAAAAGAGACTGAGGAGATGGCCAGAGGAAAAGAGAGGGAAGGAGGAGAGGAAAGGTATTTGTTGATCGTTCTGAAGGGTACTCGTAGTTAGACTGAACACCGAAGCCGATATCTTGGTCGTTATTGGTGTACCCCCATAAGATTGACCTTCTCCCTTACTGTACGCGGTTTAGAGCCGAAGTGATGTCAAGCACTTAAACCTCACCAAATCCTTGGATTCTCTGTGTTTCTGGCAAGTTGGACTATCATCGTGAACTAGAGCCAGATCATGGCAGGGCCGAGTTCCTGGAAGTTATTAAATTGGTTTCACGGTCCAGCTGGTGGCATAAACTTGTCGACGTCAGCGGCAACGAAAAATAAATTTCCAGCGAGTGCGGAGAGAATCACCGAACAACCCGGACAGAACTCTCCTGCCGAAACATTAACCACTAGAAAGGGGAAAAGCAGTGTGGCTGCCGGGACGCGGCGGAGATGCTGGACAGGTGGAAATTGTTTTGAACGAATGAAGAGGGAAGAAGAGCCTGATACCTAAAATCCGAGGCTTCGAGGCATCACATGCGGTGATGCCATAAACGTGGGGTGATGAGATTAGATTAAGGCATCAAGAATATCGAAGCACGTGTTGTATCATGTTTAGTCAGCGGCTTGATGAAACAACTTCCCGATCAGGGCACGCATTGATGACGCAGTTGTCCTGCACGTCGGCGACTTGGAATCAATTTTCCGTCCTCCCCAACACCTGGGAACGAGCAATCACCCAATGATGCTGCTCCATATGCTCGAACGGAGGGATATATTTCTAGTTTGGACCAACAACCCCAAGACTCCATGTGGGAAGATGACTGAGCATGAGCCACTTCGGACGCGCACTCCAATTAATTAATACCAATATACTTAACCCGCATCGAAGGCTCCACCTCCCTCGATTCCTATTCTCCCCTCTCCATACCATGAGCATTAGGACCTTTGCGCGCTGGACTCTCCTCATGAAGGCTTCGATATGGAGGGCCTTAATGGCCATTGGGATGAAATTCCACCACTTCGCAGATCCAAAACCTCCTCGTCCCGATTTCAAGGTGGTCATCCCATCGAGACTTTCCCCCAGAGGCGGCACATTCAAATTGGTTTTCTACGTCCCTCCATCGTACCTCAAGACCCCCGATGAATATCGATACCCAGTTGTGGTCAATTTCCATGGAGGAGGATTCACATTAGGGACGGCGACGGATGATGCAAGATGGGCATCTACCGTCACGAACATAACGGAATCGGTCTTCGTATCAGTGCAATACCGTCTGGCGCCAGAATACCCTTTCAGTGTAGGAGTGGAAGATGGAACAGATGCCCTTATATACCTGGCCTCACACGCCGAAGAACTGCGACTCGATCCCCACAGAATTGCACTGTCAGGATTCTCCGCAGGCGGCAACTTCGCCTTCACAGTTCCCCTTATGCTTCGCGATCTCCAAAACGACGCAGGGAAACGTACCTTAAAAGAGAGCCAAAACCAAAGCCGACCGCCTTCCTCCCATTTCATGAATTCGTCCCACCACCTCGTCCCCCCTTCGCACAACCACGATCCCTCACATCCAAGTTCCTCCACCCTTTCTCTCCCTCACACCGCACTAGCCCGCAGCAGATCCGCATTCTCCTCGGTCTTGAAGCTCTCAGATCTCGAACCTACCGCCCTCGAAGTATCACAAACGGTGCCCGACCTCACCATCAAATGCATAGTCTCCTTCTACCCGCCTACCGATTTCCGACAACCTCGAGAAGAAAAACGACTTACAAACCCAGCCCCGGAAAAGAATCTACCGTATATGTTAACTAATCTTTTTGACGCATCATACATACACCCAAAATCCGACATCGATCTCAGCGATCCATATCTCTCCCCCGCAGCGGCAGAGGACTCCGTCCTGCGCGCCTCATACCCCGAAGACATTGTACTTTACACCTGCGAGTATGACATGTTGAATGCAGAAGGTGTTGCGTTCGGCGAACGATTATCGAGTCCAGCGGTCGGGAAGAACATACACGGAGGCCTAATAAAAGGAGTTCCGCACGCATTCGACAAAAAGCCCAATCCCCTCTCCTTCCCCAAGGCAGCGGACAGATGCTACGCAGAAGCGTGCGCAGAAATAAAACGCGTATTCGGAGGCCGCGCGAGCGTAGAGGAAAGGAGACAACTGGAGCAGAGCCATGATGTGCATCGATTTGAACAAGAGGAAGCCGGGGACCAAACATTGGATGAAAGCGATCGATTAGTGGCTGAGCGACACCGCTCATTGGTGGAGCCAGGCGGGATCAGTCGAGATGCCAATGTGAAGAGTCCACGGGGACGGTTGATGGCTAAGGCGAAGGGCGTTGATGGGAGACCTACGTCTGCGCCTGCGCCGACGTTTACTTTTACGGGACCGCCGTGTGATTAGCATTGGAGTGGAAAGGGAATGTAGGTATTTTGTTTTGGCGGGCATTTGGGTGGGGGTTGAGTTTATAGACTGTATATATGAATAAGACGATTATGATCACGAGATGGGGTTTGTCGTATGTTTCTCCGGTTATGCCGAGTCTCTACAGGTGCTACCTTGATCAAGGATCGAATTGTGCCACTCAGCCCGCACATTCCGAGGAAGTGGGGGAGTCTACGCTGAGTATGAGTTAGTATCTGGGAGACAGTCGGCATTTCAAGCTCAATAGCAGGGCCACACTAGCACCACAGCTTGAAGCTTTGATGACCTTGATGAGCTCTATGTTCATTAGCGAGCTTCGAGAACACGGGCCATCCCTATCCAGAACCCGCACAGCATCGCCCTCTCAACCACCAGTCAAGCCCAAAATACCTTCAGATATTTCTCGTCATTCCTACTTCCATCGTCGAGAAAGTTCTCGCTGTTATTCCACCTCCCCATCAAATCCACAGCCTCTCAGCTCTCAACTATCCCTGCTAGAGACCATACGAAGACTGACCACGCATTCTGTCCTTGACAGAGCTTCATGGATCCGGCGAGTGTCTTTGTTTCGGTCTCCATGTAATAGAGACGCCAAGGACGCTAATTATGGGTGATTAACTCCCTGGTCTATCCCTTTGTAGGAAAACCTTTTCAGGAAACCTACGGGAAGCGTCCACATCTTTACTCTCTTTTCCAAGTTTCGGTTCTGAGAAGGTCCTGGTTTAGAAACTTTGGCCTATGTGTATAAGGATCTTAGCTCTCTACTTATACAGATACAAAACAGCGATACTCTTCTGGTAGAGTCGTATCATCTGAAGTGAAACTCTAAGAGCGGAACATAAAAACCCTCCGCTCTTACACTTGCAAGTCTTGGAGCCTATAAGGTGGACAGCAGACTTCGCAATGTTCCTGGACAGGCCCTCTCTTCAGCTTTACACTTGCATTGTGAGCGTCCCTTTTTAGCCATTCATTCAGTTTAAAGCCTCACCTGGTGGCATCCGATGCGTAGATCGGTTAGGAACATGGATACGACAGTGAGAGAGAAACGACGATGGAAATGACATTTAGACAGGAATTCTCGTGATGCAACAATCCCGTACCACTATACTCGGGCGATCTTACACTGTGTCAAACTTCTCTCCACCTTGGGTTGCAACTCCGTCAAGACAGCAACAAGGGCGAGGCCAGACTGGACGATACACACTGCTTGTTCGATGGTCCTATGGTCGGTGTCGACTTTGTAGTATGTCCGTAGTTGCCTATGGACGATTCTTCGAGAGCGTAACTTGACCGTTCAAGGTGCCGCCTGCTCAGTGCAGAGTGATATTTTCGTCCTCTCGCGATGTTTATCTGGCCTGACAGGCGGATAGAGATGCGGAACACTGGAGATTAGTGCTGCCTTTTGGGCGAGGTGTTCAAGTCCCTAGATCCTGGAGAATGCTTGATTTAATGATGTTGCTTTCGGGTGTCAGCGAGTGCTGCAATTTTTGATACTGCGGTGAGTGCGCGTGGAAATGCAGAGTCCAATTTGGGTGATAGGCATCGGGTTGACGGCAGGCGTCAGAAGTCGAGGACATCATTAGTCCATGTTGAAGCTGGGAGGAATCTGCTGTCAAGTGCACTTTCCGGTGCCTGGATACCTGTATGTACGCCTTCCTACCCCTGAATACTCTCGGTACATCGTCCTTCGGGGCGTGATGGAGAGTGCAGGGAACTTTGGGAGAAAGGCTTGCATGCGCTACTCAACTTGTTTAAAGGATTACTTTGCAGTCCTTGGGCTATTATTGATTGTCGTGGGCCTGAGACGGGGGTTGAAGTGGCTGGATTCGAGGAGCGAGGATGATAGTGAGGACGACGGCGACAATTCAAACGACGACAAAATTCCGGTTATGCTCTCCAAGATTCTCTCAGATCCAACCTCGCTCTGTCGGTACAGTGGTTGGAAGGTCGCCGAGTCAACGCCGCGGCGTGTTTTGCGTGAACCCTCTAGTGGGTGCTCCCCCTGATGTAAGTGTCCATGTCTTGAGTTTGGTAATCCAGAACAAAAATCGAAGCATCTGTTGCAAATATATGCCGTTTCCAGCGGGTGCTGTTTTTCGATTAATGTGGCACAAGTCCCGAGATTCTTGAAAGTGATGGAGCTGAGAATTGCTGACGACTCGAAGGTTGACCGATGATATTTCAGTTGGATGAGTCTCCATTTTCATTTAGTCGCGAAGATTTCCTCCAGCCGGAATCGATAACAAGCTTCTTCTCCCAGCCGAGCGATCTACACATATATATGTCCATCAAATTTGACTCTTCTCAAAGTTGGAGTGATTTTTCGCACCCCCCAGCCTCGGGAATAGCTCTTCTAATAGTCAGAGATAAATTCCTTCGCTCCAGCACAGACCAAGAGCTGACGACGACAAGGGAGGCAATGACGAAAGGAGACTCGACAGCAGAGAGGAATTTGGGCAATTCGCAATGGGTTACTTAATTTACTACCATGCGACTCGAAAACTCAGTCGAAGATCAGGATCGTGGGGGACCAGCAAATCCACAATTGTTTCCCACGAAGTGCCACTCCCTAAAGAACACAATGCTTTCCTCTCATGTGTCTTGCTTCGTTCCCTTCTCACTTCCTAGTCCACTTTAATGTCGACAGAGATCCCCTATCGCTGACATGCCTTGCTGCCAATGTCATGCCACTCGACAGTTACTTGAATTCGTTTGAGTTCTGATGAACTGGCAAGATTCACAATTTAGATTTCCCCTATGACATAATTTATAAACGCAAAACATCAGGAAAGCTGCCTGCTGAGTTTTGTTGCACGTCTTCAAACACACGGCAATTTTTCGCCTGGTGAACTGGATGACTCTGTGACTTGACAGAAGGACGAATGATGGGACGTCGTAAGTGCAGTGGCCTGAGACCGGTCGTTTTACCTGTGTGGGACGTATTGAGACGAGATGGGATGAGGATGGGATCAAAGGTCAAAGATCAAAGAAGGGGACGTGCGTTGAGGTACAGAAATCAAAGGAAATTCTGCAGCGATTGATTTTGCGATGGGAGACGTGGAGATCTAGGGGTTCTCGACACAACCAAGGCGCAACCTCTTTTGTTTTCAACCCCAATGTTGTTTTCCTTAATCCACATCGATGAGTTCTCAAAAACTTCATAAAAGCAATTGACCAACCAACGGAACCGGAATCTCGAAAAGGTCGTTCCACATCACGTGCAAGCCTCGGATCTCAAACAAGCATAAGGGCACAGACCCCTGAACGTCACAGAATGGTAAGCGACGCTTCAACGACAACCCAAAACACGGATCAACAGTTTCATCGGTTTGGACCTCAGCCGCTGTCACCCCAAGGCTAATGCTAAGTTCGTATTTAGCCCATACTTCACCGGTGCTAAGCCCCGGAAGAAGACAGGTTCGTTTGGTCGCCCTGCGGGCTGGAAACTTTCTTGCCTAGAGGGGAAGGAGGCTCCATACTGGTAGAGGGCGTTAAGCTTCTCCAAGGTTATGCCATGACCCAGTTTCAGGATTGGCAGCTGGGGAACACAACAGCCGAACGGATGAACGAACATCCTTTGGTTGCTTGGGTGAAGTTCTTTCTTGCTTCCTTTCCTCTATTTTTCTTTCATACATCTTATCTGATTGAACTCTCGTTGTTGCTTTTTCGTCTCTTTTCTCGTCAACATTCTCTTCTTTAGAGCTGGTCTCGACTTTATTTCTTAATTCTTTAATCCTACATACATTCATCATGCGTCTTTTCCGCCGTACTGAATTCGATGGTCTCGTCCCTGTCACCCCTCAAGATCTGGCATCTTCGGGTGCAGATTATAATGTATTGTCATGGAAGGAGGATGCTCTGAGGAAGAGACAGGATAATGAGTCGACGACCGATGTGCCGGCTGTGCCTACCTCTCTTGCGCCTATTCCTGTGTCTGCAGCAAGTCTGGTTCCCGATCTACCGAGTAATGCAGCTACAGTAAGTTTTTTTTTAGTTGAGTTGGGAATTGGGAATACCAAGGCTGATTGATGTGAATAGCCTTCTACTACTGCCGCGGCCTCTGACGGATCGGGGTTATTGGGCCTAAGCCTTGGCCTTCTTCCAACTGCTTCAGCTGCAGCTGCAGCTGTAAGTTCTTTCCAGCATGTCTAAAGACACCCCTTCTAACACATTCTAGTCATCTACTACTTCTCCTTCGGCAGCACCTTCTTCAGCAGCTGCTGGGGGTGGACTGTTAGGATCGGGTGTCGGAGCAACTCCTGGGATTGGTGGACTTGTCGGAGGAGCAAATACTCCCCCAGCAGAACCTCCAACCAGTGTCGCTCCCGCTGCTACACCTGTGGCCCCAGAAACATCCGTTGAGGCTCCAACAAGCGTCGCACCCGTCACCAGTGCTGAACCACCTACCAGTGCTGCTCCTGCAACCGGCATAGCACCCGCGACAAGTGCTGCTCCAGCGGCATCGGAAGCCACTGCTCCCCAAGTTGCTCCATCCAACGCAGCTCCAGCGGAATCAGAAACCACTGCTCCCCAAGTTGCTCCACCCAATGCAGCTCCAGCGGAATCAGAAACCAATGCTCCTCAAGTTGCTCCGTCCGGCGCAGCTCCAGCGGGATCGGAAACAACTGCTCCCCAAGTTGCTCCGTCCGGCGCAGCTCCAGCAGGATCGGAAACAACTGCTCCCCAAGTTACTCCATCCAGTGTAGCTCCCTCTGCTCAACCCGCTACCGCTGCTCCAGTCGCCCAGGGCTCCTCATCAGCTGTCCCATTTCAACAATCCTCGTCCGCAGCCGTAAACGTGCCAGCCAAGTCATCCCCTACCGGCTCCTCAGCCCGGGGATCCAGCCAAGCGTCTTCTGTCTCCGCCGCGCCTAAAATATCTTCTGCTGCACACTCTTCATCAGTAATAGGCCAACAAGTCACACTCACTTCAAGTGACGCCTCCTCTACCTTTGCTTACGTGTCAACAATCGCTCCCTCTGCGGCGGCCGACCTCAACAATCCGACTCTCGCTACTTCGATGATTACCAGCGTCACAAAAACAGGAAGCGTACCGGGCGTGAGCACAGAAACCACAGGATCGGGGATTATTGTTACTGAGACACTGAAACCTTCGAACAGTATGAGTGCAGGGACTATGGCAGGGATCATTGTTGGCGCAGCAGGTAGGCATTTCTCTCCTTCATCACATTTCCCAAAGACCAAGAGAAAAACAACTAACTGCCATTAGCTGGTGGTCTCATCATTGCAGCACTTATCCTATTTCTTGTCCGAAAATTCATTCGCATGCGCCGCATAGCGAAAGCTGAATCCCCACCTCCATCTCCGCTCCTCGACGCCTCGAACCCTCCACTCTCACCTATGCCACCTCTCCGTATCGAGGTTGGTATGCATCAACGTATGAGGAGCAACGATAGTGACTTCTGGGTATCGGGCAAAGGAAGCAGCGTTAATGAAAAGGAGGTTGATGGACACGGGTATCCTATGCCGATTAGCCCGTTACCGAGACTCCCGGAGGGACAGGATATGGATGCTGGGTTGGGAAGGTCAAATTCGGGAAGGGCAAACGGGGGTTTCAAGTTCTTCCCGAATGTGGATCGGAGTGGGGAGGGGAAGGAGGTCATGCCTAGAGACTTCTAGGTCCCGTGAACCCCAACTTGCCCAGCTATGAAGCTAGCAGGCGAGTTGCCCTACTGAAACGTTGTGGGGACTTTGGAAAGCAATCAACAAACGTAAAACCCCGATCTTCAACGGGCTACCTGTCTGGACGGTCACAAGAGTTTACAGGCTTTGAGTAATATGCACCCAAACGGCGTTTGAGAGAAAGGAGAATGCGAAGCTGAAACACATACAATCATATATTTCCCTTTGTTCATAAGTCGAGGTCACTGGCGATGACATATAGAAAGACAACAATAAAGTTAATGACGACGACAAATCTGCCGGAGCTCTTATAGTGCTCTATGGGTCGATCAATTCTTATACTCATCCCATGTGTCCAATTGATATCAAAAAGCTCCTCACACAACTCTACAGCATCAATGATATATGTATGCCGTCGCGATCTGATGTACATTTGGAAAAGATCAAGGGTCCCATCTGCAGCTAACTAATATCCTTCGCAATCCAATACAGGGAGTTGTTTCTATGAAGATCCTAGACCATATTAGCAGTTGCAAAATGGAAATTTCAGTCTAGGGAAGGTTTTGGGAGGGCACTCGTGCTGTGGGGAAGTTCAGTCCACGAATACGGGTATTTGAGACAGGGATTCCGGAGCTCGGAAAAGCCATCAGGGCAACCCAGGTTCGTATGGTACTGCTATGATAAAGATGATGTTCTGCTTGAACTATGGGAGCTGAATGGGCGATTATGTTGCAAAACACGTTGGGCTTTGTAAGCCCGTGGCATAGTGTACTGATAATAGAAACCAGGAGAGTAAGGATAATTCGAGACAAATCGTCGCATGGCTTTCAATCTTTCTCAGCGGCATCTTGATTGAACTTCTAAGCCATTTGCATTATTGAAGCCTAACTTTAAACTGCTCTCCTATATCAGCTCTTGAATTGGCTCGTTTTGTTCCGGCTTTTTATCATAAATTCCTGCGTTAATTTTAGCATGGGGCGAGGATGACTAGCTGTCCGGTCTCACTTCTTTCACAATCCTTCAAACACAAGTAGATAAGGGCTCGATGACTTTTCTGTGGAGCTCTTGGTGCTGGCGGAGGTTGCTAGAGTGCTGTCGTCCCTGAGGATTTCAGACAACAAAAGTAAGGATGACAGCAATAATGAGAACGACGAGGAAATTTGGTCAATACTAATCTTAATACTTTGCGCGTCTCAGTCCTTGGGGTAAGCCTGAACCCTTTGAGCTTCAAGACCTGTATAAGTTGGCAGATGCGACTTGCTCAATGAGGGTTGCCTTACCAAACCGAAAGTAGTTCCCCCAACCTGCAAGGTACTCGTATGCAGGTGGCAACGACGGCTAGCATGGGTTCGATATAAAGCTACTTCCGGCAGAGGCCTGGAAGTTGAAATTAGGAAGCAAGCCTTTCAAACCGTTCCCTTCAACCTAGAATTGGAGTTGATGGGTGTTCATCTTCCGTGGAACTATTATTGTCCTGTGATATAATAGGCAGTATTTCCCGGGTCAACCCTATGGAAGAACGCCTTAAAGCAAGTGAGTCAGACCCATCAGTTCAGAATGTGCAAACTGAGCTGAGCAACCGAAGCAATGAAAGCAAGCCTCCTCACGGAAGTGAAGCCCCTGCACGGCTTTACCATATTCACCAAACGTTAGCTTGCTTCTTTAGAAATCTATACTACAAGAAGCATAAAGATAGACTCTTCGATCGCGGGAAAGACAGATCCGGTCCGGCAAAACATTTATTCTTCCCTATGGCAACCTCGAGGGAGTCGTGGAGACTTGTAACTCCGCTGGGTAGGATTTCGAGCAGCTCACATGCAATCAGAATCTGCGCTCAGTATTCGTGCGTCATGAATTTTGAGAGAATCGTTGTCCATCATTTTCCCCTTCAAGTTGTCGAGGTACCTTTTGCCGTTGAGGATCATGTTGCTTTCGGCTTTCAGCGCTCTCCGTCCGCTATCATCTTCTGAGAAATTGCCAAAAAATGGAACAAGCTTGAAAGCCGTACGAGAAGCTGCAAGCTTCTTCAGATGACACCGAGATACGAGTACACTAAGTCATCAGTTAACACAGGATATCCCAAGCTGTGAAAAGCGGCAATTATTCTTTCCATCAATAGTCACTCTAATGGTAGGGTCAACTAGCGGAGGACGTCGCACAAGTCCGTTGTGGATCGAGGAATCTGGATCTGGCTCTAAATCTTTCGACTTAAAGGATGCCTTGAAATCGCTGTTGAAGATTCATAATCATTCTCAGCATGCACTTGCATGCAAATACATGGTTTGTTCTAGATTCACAGGTGGTTTTGAAGGCCAAGTATTCTATTATTGCATTAGACATCAAGCACAAGCTATGAAGCGATATGCCAAGCGCCAGCTCATGAAGAAATCCATTCCATCCATTCCAAGCAACCACGACCTATGCAAAGGAAATGCACCTCTGTCTAGCCGTTATCAAGAGCCATATTCCACAGCTCAACATATTCCTACAGACAGCGTAACAAAGGACCGACTCCATGAAATTCATTCCATTGCTCAATCACCCATGATATCATCCTCATCCTCAGCACCCTCGTTATCCTCAGTCACACTCGCAGGAGGCTCCTCATCCAACAACTCTCTTCTCCGTAAATCCTCCACGTCTCCTTCCTCAACCTCAGGCTCTGCAAATGGATCGTCTTCCTCTTCCTCTTCCTCGACGATCTCCGCGCTCTTTGTTGGTGCGCTCTTGCCGGCCTTCTTCGCTGCGGCAGCAGCTTGCTCGGCTTTGCTCTTGTGGCTCTTCTTCTTATCCTTTGACTTTGTTTCGTCGAGGTATTCCACAATCTTCTTGAAATTCGGTCCGAGTTTATCCTTATTTCGTTGAATGCGTGATCGTAGCTTGCCTTCTAATGGACCTGATGCATCGATGACCTTCGCTAAGATGGCAAGAACAAGCTTGCCGGTAAGTTCGCAGAGGTGTTGCTCAGCTTTCAAGGTCTCAGCTTGTCGTTCGCTATCGGTAGCATCCTCATCATCCTCATCGTCTTCCGGTTCGGAGTCAAGATCCTCAGGTGCTTCGTCATCGCCAGGTTCTACAAGTTTCTTCTTGCTCTTCTTGGCAAATTGCTTTTCTGCCTGATCGAAGATGCTAGTAAGTTCTTGTTGGACTTCGGGCGCTATTTCCATAACGAGACTTTGTAAATGTTCGTTGGGTTCTTGGCCGGGTTCTGGTGTGACGCCGTTCTTGGCTTTTGGCCTCTTCGCTGGTCGTAATGTAGAGAACAATACGTATAAATCTAGAAGGGTACCAGTGGCGAAGAGACGAACCGGGTCCAGAGTAGCGCGTGATGATAGGGCGGTGATGAGGCTCGAGATGAAGCTGTCTTGCAACTCCCTCAAGTTGTCAATGTCGATGTCGAGAATCTCTTCACCTGCAGAAATTGACTCTGTCAATGCATGCATCTTCCACATGAAGTAGAACATGGAGGAGCGTATCGCTGACAAAACGACCTCATCCTCAAGAGCATCGTGGTCCGGATCTTCTTCCTCAAAGTTGCCTCTGGCGATGACGTCGAGAAGAATGCTGATTGGAAGAGGCTCATTGTTTCGACCTTCGGCCTCCAAAGGTTCAACACAGTTGGATATGCTGGCAAGTTTGTCGAGTCTTGCGAGGTTGTGGGAGAGCTCAGTAAGAACAGATTCTCTGAAGCTTCCTCTGATGGCAATTTCTCCAGCCTTGTTGATCCGACGGAGAGTATTGATTGTGTCTTCCCAGAGTGACTGCATCTTGTTCTCTGTTACTTCTTCAAGCTCTCCATAGCCCTTGGCATGTAATAGTGCAGCACCAGCTTCTGTGAGCACACCTCTGTCTGCATGACCATTGAATTGCATGCTGATCTCGTCGAGGAGCTTTGCGTAGACGGCCGATTGTCGGAGTTCCTGGAAGATATCCAGGTCTAGGACGTGCTCTAACCGGAGAACAACTGTCACTGTTTGTGGGTTTGCTCCGTACTTCTTGAGCAGCCTTGGGATGAGACTGGCTAATCGTCGTGCAGTTGCCTCCTTCTTTTCCGCAAGTTCAGCCTTCGTCATCGTCTTTTTGCCCTTCTCCTTCGATTTCTCTTCATCAGCTTGCACAGTAAGAGCTAGTTTGACGACTGCATTCAAAATCTCCAGAAGAATAACTTCCTCCCTCTCGGTCGGCTTCAACGCCTCTTTCAAGGCTCGTTCGGTCTTGTTTCCACTGGGCTTAGACGAATGATCGAACAAAAGGTAACCAGCGAGCATCTCCCATTCCTTCAACTCCTCCATCTTATCGTAAAGTGCTTGGGCAGCATGCGTAAATCGCGATTCGGTACCCGAGATGTTGAGGAATTCGCTGTCGTTCTTGGTCTGGATCTGACTGGGCATTTCATCCGCATCCTCTTGGTCGTAAGTGGAGAGGATCTCTGCAAGAACCTTGAGTTTGAGCCATCCCTGGCGCGGACTGTCGAAATCTTCAGCATCAACAGCGAAACATTCTTCAAGATCCTCCTCTCCACCCAATTCCTCCACTTTGAAATCGTAAATGTCACTCATACTCGCGACGAGGAATCCGACGACAGCCTTGCGAACCCGGGGCTCTGAGTCGAAGATAAGTTTGCCAATCGCGTCAATGTCATTTGGCTCCAGCATGCCAGCTTCTCGTATCAAGTTGACCAACTCCACAGCAGAGGCGCGAACATCGGATTCGGAATCTTGAGTGGCCATTTCTATCATGCGAGGGCGGAACCGCTCAATGAAATGCCTCATGGTCCCAACATTGGCTTCCACCCTTAAGATGTTGCACAGTTGCTTGATCACAACGTGGCGCACAGGCGCATGTGTATCGGAAAGCATCCATCCCATATATCGCAGGTATGTTCCTTCCAAGAACACACTCGGTAACTTGTCGATCCAATCTCCCATTGCCTCCACACATTCGGTTCTGATTTTGGGGTCCACATCTCGATATCGGTGCACATACACTGTCTCGAAGAATTCGTTGATCTTTCCCTTTAGTATTTCCTGCTTATTCTCACTGTTCTCCACTTTTTGCTGATAATCCGCAAGTCTTCCTTTGTTCGCTCCCTTCTTCTTTTTCTCCCCCTCGAATTGGCGTCTGATCTTCGCCGCGACTTCTACCTCATAGGTTACCATGGCACACATGGCGCTGGTGACAGAAAGAGATACAAAGGTTGCAGTATGTCGAAATGGTCGCGAGGAGCACGAGGTCATCGTGGCAAACCATAGATGGATATTTTCGATGAGTGGGACGTCGGGCTCGTACAGGACTCCAGTTTTGTGCATTGCCTCAATCAAAGACTTAAAGAAATTGGAAAGGTTGGCTCGAAAATCATGGCTGCTCTTGGCTTTCGAAATGAGGGGATAGTCGGCAATATTTTGCTGGGTAACTAATTAGCACCAAAGATTTCCCAATCTTGAGGTCGACTCACTGTTTGAAACTCGTCTTGCAGTTCGCCAAGCTTTCCTCCGGCATTTTCGGGGTCTTCAATATCATCCTCATTGACTTGAAGGTCGCAGCCAGAGCTTTTGAGAACCAGGTTGACCATCTCCTTCACGGCCTCGACCTTGTGTTCCGCATATTTCGCCAGGAACTGTTCCGCCACATTTTTTGGGTCATCTCCGCTCGTGAAAACATCAGCTGTTCATTAATTAGCGTGCTTCCAATTGTTGCGATAGTAAACGCGCTTACCATAAAGTCCCTCCGCGTTGCGATCCGCGATTGCAACCTTCTTTCCCTTCTTCGGCCGGCTGGGTAACTTGACAGCAGGAGCCTCTTCATGCGACACCATTCCATTAACCTTTGGCTTCTTGGCAGCAGGTTTTCGAGGCGCTTTTGGTTTCTTGCGGGGTGCGGGTGCCTCTTCCTCCCCCGCACTCTCCACAGTACCGTCACTGTCTTCATCCTCTTCTTCTACGTCTGACGCGTCATTCTCGACATCTTCTCCTCCTCGCTTTCTCTTCACACTGGAATGGCCTTGTTGAGAGGATGGCGCATCGGGAATGAATTTTTCGGGCACTTTCACGGCGCGTCCAGACTTGCGCCTACTCCCAGTCGCGACTGGAGTACTCGTCACGTCGTTATTGGAAATATCCATGAGCGGCGTTCTTCGAGTAGTCATTGAGGCATCGGTTGCGACAAGGAAATTGATTTTCGTGGGAGGTTTGGGTGCTGGAGTCGTGTTGTAGAATTGTGGTGGTGTTGATTGAGCGCGACGTCGCGATGGGTGTAAAGTTGGGTCCTGAAGTGGTTTAGCGTTGTTGCCTGAGGCAAAATACTACAAAGCGAGCCGCGTTTCAAGTGGGCCGTGTGAAATGCGAAGTCTTTCATACCCTATGCGGTGAAATATCGTCTTTATCCATTATTACAATCTCTACTGCACTGTATTTCTATATCTGGACCTTCCCACTCAGCCTCAATGATTCTCCCAGCAAGACGCCATCCACAGAACAACCTCTAGCACTCTAGTCCAACATGCAGAAAAAACAACCGTCATGACCTCGCCCTTCCCTCCATCCTCATCCGCACCAGGTGAGGGACGTCTAGTTGTCCGCCTATTACCACACGCAGTGTCCGCTCTATCGACTATCACATTCCAATATCCTCTCAAGCTCATCTCGCCTTCCCCCTCAGCGGGACAGAAGAGCGTGCTCGTCTTTCTCTTAACCTACGGTGGTGGGCTCGTTGGTGGCGATCAAGTCCACCTCGTAATCGAAGTTAGACCAAACGCAAAACTCAGCATTGTTACCCAGGGACACACAAAGATATTCAAATCACCCTCACGTGATGTTATGACACGCCAACAGCTGCGTGTGAAGGTAGAGGCAGGAGCCGGTGTTTGCCTGCTGCCCGACCCTGTGCAGCCCTTTGGAGGAAGCGTCTATGAGCAGTCTCAAGTCTTCACGCTAGCTGAAGGAGCATCTCTTTGTTTGTTGGATTGGGTGTCTGCAGGAAGGACCGCAAGGGGGGAAGATTGGGATCTTGGTGCGTGGAGTGGACGCAATGAAGTTTGGGCAGCACTAAATTCGGGCGGAAAAGGAAGACTACTGCTGCGGGACAATGTTCTGTTGGAAGGAGACACGGCAAATGCACAAGAGAAGTTTCTCAAGAAGAAAATGCATGGTCTTGGTCTGTTTGGCACACTGATTTTGAAAGGTCCACTGGTGGAGTCACTCTCATCGTTCTTCATTGCGGAGTTCTCTGCACTACCTAGAATCGGAGCTCGTGACTTCAGATCCCAAGATAAGATGGACAAGGACAGCGGAATTGTCTTGTCAGAACGAGAATCTTGGAGACAGACACGACTGAAACAAGAGAAAGAAGATGGCTTACTATGGTCAGCTGCCAAAGTTCGTGGCTGCATGGTTGTCAAGTTTGGAGCTCGCACTGTGGAAGGTGGAAGAACTTGGATTGGCAGTATGTTGAAGGAAGAGGGAAGCATTGAGAAGCAATTTGGAGAAGATTCGTTGATGTGTGTTCGATGATTGGCTGGAAGGAATTCCTACTGAAGACACTAATCTACATATGGAAACTGGAGACTGATGACAGTTTCGAATAATCTTCCCCAACTTTATTCCTTGGTTCGCCGCAGATGGAATGGACAACTACGCACAGCATCTATCATCTGCCAAACCGTGCTGATTACGATGGAAAACTGTGTGAATCCTCTCACTTCCCGACATTTCTAGTACCTATCCGCTCATTTCGCCATGAAACAATTGTCTACACGACTGGGAACCTCAATAATATCCGGAGAATTGCGTCACCTGGACCATCTCATTTGTCTTAGCCTCAATAGAGTCGACCTTCTGCTGGGTCTGTGTGATTGCCTTATCGAGGTGGTATCGCTCAAGAACATGATCCTGTTGGCCCTCCTGACAGAGCAAGTCTGCTCTCTCCGCCTTCAACATACCGAGCTCTGCGAGGAGACCTGACAAGTTTGCGTTCTGCTCGTGATCGAAAACCCGGCATTGGACACACTTCTTCGGAATGGCTACCTTCACGCTCAGTGCTGTGGAGCTGGTTGTAGGCAGAAGAATCTTATGGCCACAATCGACGTAATGCAGCGGATCCTGACACTTGGGGCAGAATACATGGGGGAGGATGCAATTGTTTCCAGTAACGTGGCCGCAAGGGAGATGGACCGGAATCTCGATGGCTCCGAGGTTGTTAATATCGACCCAGAGGTTCTTTCCTCCTGGCAGATTGATATATTCGCTATAGGCTCCGTGGGGGTTCTCTTGGCCGAAACGGGCCTTGCAGATAATGCAATGGTCATCAGAAGCGACGGCGCAAAACACTACCTGATTCAAAGTTTGCCGCTCGGGGACATTTCCATCATCGTCAACGTTAGCTGGGGAAAATCCTGGCTGAGAGCTTACACTCTTGACAGGCTGGTATGGAAGCGGTATTGTGCGAGTTAATTTCCGGCTATCCATCTTCATTGAGAACCTTTGAACCGGCTTGGCTTCCATATGCTTCAGCGACTCCGCCTTTGACGCGATGATGGCGGGGTGGTAAGAAGATTCTTGGGTTTGAGATGTTTGATCGGCGTACACAGCATTGGGCTGCGGTGGCATGTGAGGAGCCTGGGCGGGGTAGCCTCGGGCAGTTTGATCAGAGTAGGCTTTGAATGGCTGGCGGGTGATGTTGAAGTAGTTTTGGATTCCTGCATTCTGAACTACTGGTGCCGGTTGAGTGATTACGTTCGAATTGTGAAACCCTGCGCCGGAGTAGCCTGGGATGTTCTGAATTGTTCCACTCGCCTGACCGATTTGGTTTCGGTGGGATCGAGCAGTTATCGCCTGCGGTGGTTGACCATAGCGCCTTTGATCAGCGTTACGAATATTATATTCTGGTGGCGGAGGTTCAGCCAAGGGGATTGACTGATATTCGGAAGACACACATAGAGGTGGTCCGTCAACGGGTCCTACATTGGGTTGGATACTCTTGGCGGGAATGATTTTCTTGGTGGAGCTCTTGGCGGAGCCTTTGGCTGAACCTTTGACAGAAGGCGAGGACGAGTAAGGTGATTTATATGCAGAGTTCTGGCCGGGAGATTGCTGGGCAAGAGTCGATTGTACCATCATCTGCGCGTTTTGTTGAAGAGCTGCAGCAGCTTGCGCCATCTGCATCTGCTGCAATTGCGCTTGATGGGCTGCTGAAGTTGGCATCTGGTAGCTATGATACTGCATGGTTTGATGCTGGGGAGTCTGAGGCTTCCGGTCGCCGACACTATATGGGGATGGTTGAGCTGCCGAGGTTGGGACTTTGTGGTCATGATACTACGTAGTTTGGTTTTGGGGTAATTGAGGGACCTGGTAACTGCTGTTGTATGTTGAAGCTTTATTTTGAAGTGTAGAGTCGGTGCCATGAGCAGAGCGTTGGTGATCTATCATCTGTTGGGTGGTGTGTTGCAATAGTTCGATATCTCTTTTGGGAGTGACGACTTGTTGCTCGGACTTGATTTCATTGTTGACTTGCGACATGACAGCGGGAAGCTCAGTGGCTTGTTGCTTGGGGTGGTTGTTGGTTGTAGGGGTTGGAGTGCTCGTAAGCTCTGCAAAGGCTTCTGAGGAGATGTTAGCCCCTGATCTGAGTAGAGTCAGGCACACTACCTGCCGTTGTTCTCCTGTATCGCCTTCTGGCGTCTATAACCACTACTGTACGATATCTTTGCGATGGTTGCAAGGTGGCAATGGTTGCGATATTGAAAATGACGCGGTTATTCTGAGAGTGCGGTTGGAAAGTCATGGGATGTTTTCTTTCGTATTTTGGGGCTTGATATCGGAGGCTGCTAAGCGAACCGCCGCGATATTGAAATATCGATTGCAAACTTTCGGAGATTTTGAGCAACCAAGAAATGACCTCCGCTCTGCATGTGCCACAAAGTCTCTATCTCCTCCTTTCTACTATTTGATTGAAGAACTGTGATATGTACTCCCCTGAGACCAGAACAGCTACTGTACTGGGTGGTCCACTTCGTTACTGCTCGACAGTAACCACAGCTCTAACTTGCTATAGAAGTGGTTCGATTACCTTCGTTTTGCGTCTGAAGATCGAGATTCTCCCCCAATTTTGGCCGGGTCGTGTCTACGGTCGATCTGCGATCAGCCCACATTTGCTGTCGAGTCTCAATAGGTGATTTGACTTGGAGATTAGCACAAAGGAGTGTGCGCAACCTCCTCCAAATGCCCTGTTCTTGGGACTATTCAATGATTTGGTCTATCTGGTATGTACCCAGAGCCACAATTGGGACCTCTGGCTGATTTACTCGCTGAACTGCATCCAACGAGACCTCCAGTCAACACCCCCACGATTCAACTTTCGTAGGAGAATTTACTCTCATAAGCCGAACCTACGATGGCACCATCGTCTCGCCTCACTGAAGCACAAATTTGCGATGACAGTGGCGAAGGAGATCGCAAGTGGGCGTGTCGACATGCGAAAACAGCTGTCAGAGGACTTTGAAACGGAAGAGGATGCCATCTGCTCGATATGTGGGGTTGAGTTTTACAGGCCAGACGAATACGAGAGAGCAATTTGACCGTGATATCTCTGATTACTCCCTGGGCTCACATTTTTCACCGTAGGTATTTGGAAGAGTGGCGTCGAACTTGCAAGGAAGAAGACAAGGCTGTTACCTGTGCACGCTGCCGTCCATCAGCACTTCAAGTGTGGACATATAATTTCGCCATTGTACGCTTTTCGACCCACCAATCCCCTGAAAATCAGAGAAGATGACATTCCAGATAACTGTTTCGACTGTTACCTTGAATCGTCTCGATATGCGAGGAATTTGCGATGATGGAACGAAGCTCTTCAGGACCTCAACCAACGGCAAGAGCTGTGGCCAGACAATCTAGGTTATGATCTAGATTACCTGGATCCGTATCAACAATATTCCAAGATTCGACAGTACTGTGTCGATTACGGTAGAGTAAGCAAAAAGATTGGGCAGTGTGTTCGCCGGATAGGCATCTACCGGGGCTTGATAGCAAAGGAACTAGAGTTGAAATTAGAGGGAAAGCGCATTAGAGAGATGTTTACAAGCTCCCGGCGCCTCCCTTGGGAGTAGCCGATCGATAGATACTGGTGCGATGTACAAGGAAGGCATCATACCAGGAGTTATTAGAAGCGGGGCATAGAGGAGTTTTTACGTTGTGCTGCAAGATTTTAGATAAGGGGTGTGATATTATGTACGACTAGATTGATTTCAATTGTTGAATAAACGAGGGAAGCGTTCCCTGAGCGCTCCTTGCTGTTCAATCGTTCTGGTTGGTAGAGTTATTTGTCTCACTCAACACGTGATCAAGGCGAATGCACACTTCCGCCATTCACCTCAAGAACGTTCAAGTCTAACCACGGAGAGTTTGTTCAATCCACGTTTAAAGCATATCGAACGTCTTAGCTGCGCTCTTTTACATCTCAGCCCAAGGTCCCGTGGCAGGGCCTTTGCGGCTTGAACTGTTGGTGCCTGAGGATGATGTTTTGAAACTCTTCAACCGGACTTCGCAGACCCGAAGCTCCCATCTTCGCATCGGCATCCTCAACGATCTGGCGAACCGTGCCCACCCAAGGATCGGCATATGTGCATGGTCTACAATATCTGCATCAGTTTCGTCTTGATCGGCATGCTTTCTTGAGGCAATTGAAGATAAAACGCGGTGTGGACAGAAAGGGCTCGAACTGCGAAAGCCGTGACAAACATCCTCCGCCATTGGCGGCGAAAAGAATGATCACTTAGAGGCGCAATAATCGGCACATGGATTCCTTGTGTCAGATCTGCCCGGCATGATCGACTTGGAAGGTTCTTGGCAAACAGGGATGTAACTGGTGAGGAGATCGAAACAAAGTCTTAGCGTTAAGCCACGCGCCAGGAAGGGAGCGGCAACGGCGTATTGGCGGGAAGCGTTGACAATGCTTATTCGAACTGTCAATATTGGATCTGATATCCTTTGGTTGATTTCTAACTTGCTCGATTCATATCTTTTCGCCATCGCGAATTATCAAAAGGCTGCAGTTCAACGCATTTTGCTAATATCGGTTCCACCCAGAACACGAACACTGCCCACCAGCTTGGAAGACACGACGTCTCGAATTCTCAACATTCAAACTGTTTACAGCACTGCAAAAGTGCAAGATGTCTCGACTTAAGCCTCTTGGCTGTGGCTTGGTTCATGCTTGGAAACGGGCACAGACTAAAAACGTGACCCGTTTCACTAAGGAGAGCCTTAAGGTCGGCCTCGCTAAACGCTCCAGGCTACTCTTGCGAAAGGACCCTCGTCTCACAACCCAATCAGTTTCAATCTTTCAAACACCGATGTGATTCTACCTATCATCTTCAAGCATTTGATGATCCTGGGTAGGATCAGATACTTCTCCGCACTGTTTCGACAATCATCTTTTCCTATCGGAACCACCTGCCTTGTTTTGTCTCAATCTGCCAAGTGCCAGTAACGTCGCCCCTCTTCGTCCGAGGACGACCAATAGCTGCTCGGAAACACTTTTCTGACAAGTTGACCCTTTGGTTTGAGTCAACATCAAAAAATGAATCACCAATCAGTCAGTTCTCAGCCGATTAACCGAGTCACCTCTGTGACCTTTGACATCCGAGTTGACCATTAGCATGAGCATTGGTAAAAGGATGGAACTTCAAAGTTCGACTTGGCATTTAGCTAATGCCCGAAGAGGGTTCTCCATGAGACCAAACCATCAGAGGCGACCGAAACATCGTGAAGTCTGCTCGAGGGATTAAGTATTAAAGGTGCTCAAAGTCCCTCTGCATTTTGAATCATCAGCGATCAACAGTTCACACTTTCAACCAATCTCCTCTTTCTAATTCACTTCTTCAGCCTCTTACGATTGATTCGTAACCGCTTACAATCTTTAGACTTTCAAATTTTTAAATCGTCAATTTTTAGACCAACTCCCACAACAGCAAACATGTTCGCCAAGGCCTTCCTTTTTGCTCTCGCAGCCTCCCCTCTCGTTGCCGCCCATGGCAAGATCGCAGTCATGGTGAGAATCCTGCCATCCCAACCTTCCCATCTACCTTACTAATTGATACAGACTGGTGATGCTGGTGGAAACACCACTGGTCTCGGTATCCAGGGAGGTGTTATCCCAGGTGCTGGAACCAACAAGCAGACTGAAGTCGACACCACCGTCTTCAACAGCAAGCAAGCAGCCACTGACGGTCTCGGAAAGACCAAGGCTGGCCCCAACACCCTCGCCGGCATGTCCGCCGTCATGGCTCAATCCGGAACCACCCTCCCTCAAGTCTCTGACGGAGGATCTATCTCTGGAACTGTCCACATCGTTACTACTGATGGAGCCGGCCCATACACTGCCATCGTCGATCCTACTGGAACAGGAGCTTTCTCTACTGGCACACAAATGACTGTCACCCAACAAGTCCCAGGTACGAAGGGTAACATCGCCGCACCCAAGCAACGCCGCTTCTTGCCCCGCATGCTCGTCAAGATGGGTCTCATGAAGCGTGCTGCCAACGTCAACGAGGACTACCCATTCAAGGCCACGATGCCCGCTGGCACAAGCTGCACTGGTACCGTCGCTGGCCAATCCAATGTCTGCCTCGTCAAGATTGTCAACCCATCCGGAGCTGGACCTTTCGGTGGTGTCATCGCTGTTCAAAGCGCCGGCGGCGCTTCTGCTGGCAACACCACCAATGCTGCGGCTGCCCCAGCTGCTGCTAAGGGTGCATCAACATCTTCCGCCAAGGCCACCAAGGCGAACAAGGCTGGCCGCATGGTCAGTGCCAAGTTCCGCGCTTAAGTGACGGCCCCTAACGAGACTTGCGAGGAGGTCAGGGAGAGAAAATGGGATTGTAAACATGGAGAGTAGATTGGCGGGAAATCATTTTCCTTCATTGGTGGTAGCGGAGTTTGTATTGAAAGAGAGTGGAATTGTATATTAAATTAACAGAACACATTCATTTACCTGCTGTGCCAACCGCTTGTGCCTTGATTCGGGCTGCTCCGAAAGTTTAATAGCCAAGTGGCAGTTGACAGACAGGTACAATGACTATCCTTGCTTTAACCATGGATTCAGAATACTTAAAACCTGATTCGGACCTTCCGTATTGCCACACTGTCGTAGGCACCCAGCGCTGGCACCTTGCATTTTCTTGCGAGCTCATACCTGGACCTCAACCGTGGACAGGCGAATATAATCTCCTTGGAGACAAGGCGACTACAGGATTGGTTATTACCCAAGTTTTCCCTAGTCCCAAAGAGGGTAAAAACAAGCTCACCGAATGTGGCGTTTTAGGCATATTTCTATTGGTTCTGATATCCGGGACAGGGTACCGCCCGAGGCTCCCACCATCACATTCAACCCCGTCGCTGAGACTTGAAATTGCAGAAGAATTCTCTGATAAATTATAAACCGAGTATTCCCATCAATTTTATTTCCCATCTGACCCCGAGCTGACTTCACAAGAACGAAAACGTATCCAGACCAATGTCTTCATCCAAAGCTCCTATTCACGCCATACTTGCAGGCCATGCATCTTCTTTCAACACTTTGAAGATATCGAAACCGAAAGCAACTGTCCACAGCCGAGCGAGATTTGATCCCAAGAGGCGCCAAGAGGTGAAAGAAGTGCGACAGAATAGAGCATGCTTAAGATGCTCACTGTTGAAAATCAAAGTCAGTCTGAAGCCTTGAGGGGCTGCCCGGAGCTTATCTGACTTTTATTCTAGTGCTCTGCTGGTGATCTATGTACCACTTGCGCAGAGCTAGTCTATGTCCACCAAAAGCAGACTTCGTAATTTTCGGGTTGCATACGTACACGATTGACTGAAGTGAGCGTCTTTGAAGATGGTTAGTTTGAATAGGAAAAGTAATACCCAGCAAACGGCTAATGCGATGCCGTACAGCGATTCCTCAAGTGAATATCAGGACTTCTGTGCTAAGGGAAACCGAGCCATGGAGGTTCTCATTTGAAGCACGGTGGATGAAATCTCGCAACACGGCCACCTCTCAATTCCACTATTTCCCGCGGCTTCCACCCGAGCTGCGTTAGCCAATCTGGCATGCAGCGGTTCAACCTCGCGTTGTCGAGGTTAACATAATCCGTAATTACTGGGCAGGATTCAGTTGACGATGATTATGAAGACGGCTTTTGATGACCACAGTGGTCATTTTCACGATCATGCAGCTGAAATGTGCTTCTCGTCTCCATCTCAACTTCCAGCAGTGTTATTCGCATATCGCGAATCCCGAAATACCACTCCACCATGTTATCGGCTTCGTTTCAGCACTCCAGCCCGTGAGGTTTCGATATGGATTAATCCAGAGCTCGACGTCGTGTACTTTCGATTCCAATATGCACGAACTTTGACAGAATATCTCGAGGTGGGATTCCAACTGAAAACTGCGACTCAGGAAGTAAATCAATAAATGCTGACGATCTCAAAGGGAACAGAGATGTTGGATTACGATTTCGAATTATGGTCCTCCATCCAGACCGTCGAGAGGAGCTCCTCAGCTTCAAGTGCCTTGTTTGAGGAAGCGAGCTCCGGGTTCGAGAAGGAAAATGGACAGCTGCGAACTTACATGCTTTCAAGAATGCGAAAGTATGGTACTGTGTGATTGAAAGAGAGGACGCTTGCGATTCAGTGGACCGAGATATATTCAGAGCGATTGCTGCGGATCCAGAGCCAGAGCAAGATGACTTTACCTACAGAGACGTTTTCGTGGCTCCGATTAAGGATTGGGAGCTACTGAAATGGGACCGAGATATGGCAATTGTAAGAAGAGATTTAGAGATTATGGTCGAGGCGGATGATGACCTGGGAGGTTCCCGAGTAGTGCCACGGAAGGTCGTTACTGTGAGGAAAGGAGATGAATGTCGAGGGCGGCGATGGGACGACGAGATTGTTGTCCAAGACCCGAGTCGCTGCGAGATCGCATAGCCAGCTCGATATCTGAGGCGTTCTGAATGAATAATTGACCTTTGTTCAGAAGCAACCTCGGCCCCCGGCTCCATTCCAGCCACAACCCCTCCCCCGCAATTCGCTAAAGTTCCTTCCCGCCAAAATCCAACCACTTTCCCTCTGTACGAACGGAGGAATGCACTTATTCGGAAACTTGTCGCGAGGCTTGCGAGCTATATCTACCAGATTTCTATCGGTTTCTTGCATGGGTGGAAAGAAGTGCAGTCATTCGCCATGGCAGCTGGCCTAGTCCCGAAAATTAACGACCCAGGTATTTCGAACAAAGGTATTTAAGTTCGATGCAGGTCTTGCCGCATCGTCCTGCCGTCTTACTGTCGTATACGACTATTGGAGAATAAGTACATAATGAGGTGTCCTCGTCCTGATGACCGGTGGCATGTGAAGCTTCAACCTCAGAATTTCATCGGTCGGATTCTTCAGTGCCATAATGCGGGTGATATTCCTCTCTACTCTCGCATCCTTGAGCTTTGCTCATGCGGAGTATCTCGAACAAAGACAATCTAATTGGACTGTGGGACAAACTATTCAGACAAGTAGCGGACCTGTCAATGGCCACGCGGCGTCCAATGCTACTCAAGTATCGGAATATCTTGGAATTCCGTTCGCAGCCCCTCCTGTGGGAGACCTCCGCTTTGCAGCGCCTCAAAAGTATGCTGGAAATTCTTCAATCAACGGAACCTCATTTGTACGTCATAGTCTTGCTTTCAAAAGACCACGAAAATTACTAACTCAAAGAACAGGGGTTCTCATGCCCAGCATCTACAATTTCATCCGGCAATATACCGCCTCAAGCTATTGCGGATGCCAATATTACAGCAGCAGGACTCCTGGTCTTAGCATCTCTAGATCAACTAGGAGACAAATTCAGCGAAGACTGTCTGACGTTGAATGTATGGACCAAGCCACAGACCGGGGAATCGAAGAAGGCCGTTCTTGTTTGGATCTACGGGGGTGGTTTTACGACAGGAAACAGCGACAATCCGGCGTACAATGGGCAGTTCATCGCTGATCAGGAAGATGTAGTCCTTGTCTCTCTGAAGCGAGTGGATCCTTTTCTACCCTTTCCTATGAATTCATGCTGACAGCTGTCTGAAACAGTTACCGACTCAATATCTTCGGCTTCCCAGGCAGTCCCAATGCAACGAATAACCTCGGCCTCCTCGATCAACGCATGGCGGTTGAATGGGTTCGGGACAATATTGCAGCATTTGGAGGAGATCCAAGTCGAATAACACTCTTTGGACAATCTGCTGGAGGTGCATCAGTCGACTACTTTACATATGCATGGACCAGCGATCCTATCGCTTCATCTTTTATCCCTGAATCTGGGACAGCTATCGGACTTGGACAAATGACAGCTGCTCAAAGTGCAGCCTCATGGTACAACATATCGTCCAAACTCGGCTGTGGAGACGCGTCATCAGACGGCGCCACTGTTCTATCTTGCATGCGAACGAAGAACTACACATCGATCCTTGCCTCTCTCTCCACCTCAGGCACAACTCTCTCTGCAGGCTTCGCGCCCACAATCGACGAAACCGTCGTCTTCTCAGATTACCTCAACCGCTCAGCATCAGGGAACTTCATCAAACGGCCCCTGTTGATCGGCAACGCAGACTACGAAGCCGGACTACTCAAAGCCATCGCAGCCCTCGATGGTATCTCGTCTCAATTTTCAGATATCTACTGGGAGTACTTCAATTTACTTGGCTTCGCCTGTCCTGCTGCGGCACGCGCCAACGTTTCCATCGCAAATGGGGTCCCTACTTGGAGATATCGCTGGTTTGGGGAGTTCCCGAATACAATCATCACGACGGTCCCGGATTCAGGTGCTTGGCATGCGAGCGAGCTCCCTATTCTCTTCGATATAGTGCCCTCGGGAGCTGGAATTCCGGCCAATACTCCTGCGGAAATTTCTATTGGGAGTTATTTCCGTGGTGCGTGGGCGACGTTTGCGAAAGATCCGGTGAACGGATTGAAAAGCTACAGTGGTGGCAATGGGACTGGTTGGCCAACATATAATCCTGGCGGAGACACGTTGGTGAGATTAGCGTATATGAATTTAACGGGTCCAAATTTGGCGCCGGCTGAGATGTATGATGGGTTGTGCAATTCGACGTTTCCTGTGCCTGCGAGTGCATTGGTGAATGGAACTACGAATGGAACCGCAAGTTCTACCGGGTCTGGAAGCACTACTGCAACAGTAAGTCCCACGGGGTCTGCATCTCCATCGACGGTGACGAAGTCGGAGGGAAGGAGAAGTGATGTCACGGTTGGATTTGTTGTACTGATGGCAGCCATGGTCTTTGCTCTTTGAGTATGCGGTCGGTGTCCGCCTCCTGAAGTCGAATCTAGTCGTATCCGAGGAAGTTCCGTTAGTAAAATGTCTTCACGAAACGATCCTCAATTTTGTCATCTAAGTAATTAATGTCAATTGAACTAGGTAGCCTTACTTTGCTTTTAAACTTGCTTATTGTCTGTTGCTCAATTCCCGTCAATTGCTCATTTCCTCTGAGAAACTGAAAAGCAGTTGGAATTATTCTGTTAAACCTGAAGATATCCTACATGAAAACTCCCAGAAAAGCCCATGGAATATTAGGAGCGGAGCAAAGCAAAGGAGAAGGAAAGTCTTGCTACACTAAACCAAGGGTATGCAGGCTCCCTCTTTTGCCAACTTATTCCCTAGATTCTTCTGCGTCTCTCTATACACGTAGCATGGCCCTATCAGCATGTAACCTGTGTCACCAGTACTAGTAGTAATTGATCTCAGAACAACCGGAGTGCGAAGAGCATCAGTTAGTGCAATCTGGTCGCAACAAGTGGCGCCAGCTCGATAAAGTGGCGGCTAGTGATGAAAAAATATGTCCCTCCAGAGTCTCAGAAAAATAGGCATAGAAGGAGGTCAAGATACCAAAAAATTTGGCACGGTGGGAGAAAGTTCGTCAAAATGCCCTATATCATTTCCCAGAAGATCAAACTGTTCCCAAAAGATATTGTAGTCGTTCCAGAGCTCGAGAAATCGATTAGGATCTATCTTCCTGCTGCCTGAGATAGACTGAGATTCGTCTGCCTGAGGAATCTCGATTGGAATATGACGCCAGAACCATCAGCAAATATCGTACGAGGGAAAGCCCTCTCTGGATGCTCGTCGATAGGCTACTCCTCGCCATCACGTCTCCCAAAATGCTGGAAGATCAGGTAGCAACTCTTAGTAACAGTCCTTAGGTACTGCATTCGTGAACAGTTTAGCGGCTCATCCCATTCATGGATACCATTGCCTGAAGCAATTTTGTCCGGAAGCAAGACCTTTACCCAAATCCTTCGTGGAACCTCCTCGCCAGACTCGTACTTCACCGATTGAAGTAAATCTCCAAATTCAGGTTTTGGTCGAGCCTCAAACGCTTGGAAACCATGTTTATTTGCCTATGGTACTGAATTGTAGGTTTCGGTATATTTCTGAACTCGGTAGCATTTTTAGAGCTAGCTTGATATCTAAAGAGCTGAAAGTAGAAAGAAGGGAAGAGCTCTCTTATGCTACAAGAAGGAAAAACAGGCTATGCCATATTAGGCAGTTTCAACCAACAATAGTGAATCAGTAGTCTGAGTTGTTGTTTGGCTAGTTGCTGGAGTCGAACCTGCCGCTGTTGTACTTGTAGAACGTTGCGGGGTCGAGAATGTGCTTGATGGGCAAAGTGGACGATTTAGGCTGGCTACCGCTGGTAAAATAAACTTGTGTATATACTGGCGTGCTTCCTGACTGGCTCAGATCCATCCAGTATTCACCGTCGGCAATGTTGCTTGCTGATAGAAGTCAAGAGAAATGCCGATCAACAGTTAGCTTCGAGGGGCATGCGAGGGTAGTGTAACAAAAACGTCGACTTTGTAGGATCGACAGCTACATCAGTTGAAGTCAAAAGTGGCAGGGACGACAGGTGAGAGTATGCATACTTCCAATCAAAATAACAAAGGACAGTGATAATTCATCGCAGCCTTGATTCAAACTAAAGGTGATTAGAGAGCTTCCATCTCCTCCAGTCCAGTGCAGATCGTAGCCATAGGCTGTAGCATCTAACAACGGGGGGTCATTGTCAGTAAACTTTATCTGGCTGCTTGCTTGGGCTTCTACACAAGCAAGGATTGTGAAGAAGATGAGAAACCTCATGATTATGGACTATATTTTGAGGAGCTGAGGAGCTTCAAAGCAATGAGGCAAGAAGGCTCAACACAGCCGTAATTTGAAAGATCTTTCCATAGGAGAGTCCCGGGGATATAAGCTTTAAATTATTTCGCTCATTTCGAATCCTGGATGAGTTTAAAAGAACGCAGCATGCATGGCTCAGTAATTCGAATCAAGTCATTGGTCTACCTACAATACATCATTCAAGGCTCCCCGATCAGTCCTGCGAAGTTCGAATGCCCAATTCTAAAGCAGGTTTATTGTGCCATGGCTTGCTCTCAAAATGATGCTGCCATACAAAAGCAAGACAAGGCTGTCGTGTAATATTGACATGTTGAACTTTGATAACGTGGTGGAGAGACTAGTGGAACTTGAATTATTAGGAGCACTGTTGTGAGGCCTGCCAGGTATGATTCCACTGATTGGTCTACTTTACACAGTTGTGTGAAAGCCACAATCCTTCATCAGCTCGGATACTGCAGACTCAATCGCAACTTTTGTCACATTCAACAGAATGCGGAAACTAAGCCGGCGTACAATTACTCCGACTTGACAAAAATAGATATTGTATGCCAGAGGAGCTTCTCATATCTGAGATCGCATTCATAACAGAACATGATGGAAGTCTGCAAGCCTTTGGATGGATTGACGCTCTCAATACTGACGCTCCGTGAGAACCCTGGGTAGATATTGTCAACCGTACCCAGACCGTAATGAGATCTAGATATCAACGAACAACCCAAGAAGGGAGGGAAAAAAAAAAAAAAAAAATAAACAAGAGAGAATGCTTGAACAAAAATAGGTATTAATGTTCTCTAAGATTCAGATACAGTTCTGCAATTGTGGTGAGTTCAGTACAGAACGGCGCAGAGAAGGTGGAGATTTATCACGTTACGTTTTGAGAGGCGTGAATGGAAGTAACAAGGTTATAAATGATTTCGGGCGTTAAAATACTTTTGGAAAATTAAATATTTGTTTCACCTATGGAGATTTAGGTGTGAATGATTGCACGTTATCTTAAGTCCCCCCAATGTCGGCCTATCACAGGTTACTTGATATTTTCTGGTGGCGGCAGTTGGGATATGAAGGCTATTTGCAGGCCATAGTTTGAAACCAGCATAGGAAAGGTGAAGGCTGAGTATTAGCACTGTGAAGCGCATTGTTGTTTGCTACAAAGGAGGGCTTGAGTAAAGATACATGCTATAGCGATACAATGGAAGTAAATAATCTCGCTACTTATTAATATAACCACCAATTATCTCCGATAAGATGTCGCTGCACGAAGTGTAGTAACCCATTACTTATAAAGGCAATAAATAACATTACAGTATGAGATGAAGGGCTTTGGATTCGATGTTTCTAGACTAAGAACTGCGCGCTCATAAGCTTATCGAAACGGTGACGGTGTTTTTTCTAATCCTCCATCAAGGAATTTGTCTCTGCGGCACCAGTCACCTCATCATCGCGGGGCCTAATAAACTTTTTCAATCGAAGGTTATGTCTGTCAATACCATCCCAGCCGCCAAATCTTTGCCCATACTGTGTTACTGGTACCGAGCCCGTTGCTCCCTGCCAGGTTCCCATCCCAGCCTCCTCGAATGCCATCCTCTGCAATTGAAGTTTGTCATCCAAGGCCCAGCTCAATCGTGCATATTCACCCTGGTGGAAGATGCGCTGGACGAAACTCACAGCAGTTGAAAGAACAAGGCTCGTGAAGATGATGATGCACCCCACGACGAGGATGATCGCAACGCCAAGAACGGAGAAAGACATTGTACCATCTGTCAGCTGTACTTTCTGAGAGTAGCAGAGGGCCTTTGATGCGGCATCGGGGGGTGGTTGGACGTATGAGCCAGGTAAGATGTTCGCGGGACCAGTGGCGTACTCGACGATACGCCGTTGCAGCCTCGCCAGCCCGAGCGAGAACCACGATGATACTTCTAGCATCCATTGATTGTCTGGGAGAGGAGCCTGCACTTTTCCCCATACAGTCTCTTGGGCTCGAAGTGCGTCTTGGCCGCGACTAAAAACCGCTTGGTTGATGTTTGTGGAGATGGCGAAGTTGGTCATTTGCTCCATGGTCGCCATTTGTGCTGTGGAGAGACCGAGGGAAAGAGTTGCAAGTTGGACGGTGGAAGAACCGGTCAACCGAGTACATTGCCCGTTATTTGGATTGCAGATCTGGTGCTGGTCGGTACAGGCTAGCACGCTAACAAGGTGATCAGCGAAATAGAAGGTTATATTTTGGCCCACAGGATTGATGATGGAGATGGGATTATTTGCGGAAAATATTGGGTCTGAGACAGCGGATTGGAATTTTATAGCGTTGGGGGCAATGAAGACGATGGTGATATCGGCATCGGTGCGGTTGAGGGCGGGGATGGGAATCCAGTCATCGTTGCTCTGTAACAATGACTCTACGGAACTTTGAGACGTCAGCTCAGACTCTGGTGCAGATGTCAGGAGGGATAGCCTACTTGACTGTATAGCCAACGCCATCGAGAGCTGTATGTGTATCATACGAGTACGTTGAATTGGAACCAGCATTAGGGCCGTAGAAGAATTGCCATATGGTATCACCAGATGTTTCGTCAATAGTGTCGGACCCGTTCACCGCTTCTACGAATGCACTTGTGTGTAAAGGTGCGCAATTGGTAACTTTCCGATAAGTTACCCTCTCGTGGCTCGGAGCATTGATACCGAGGTCGTCATGAGAATCAATTGAGCCAGTGTCCATCTTAAACGCCGCTGTGTCTGAGATCAGGCAAGTGCCGCTCGCAAAAGGACAAGTTGCGTTCTGATCATACGTCCACATGATCTGGTTTTTCGCATAGACATTGCATTGCAGAGGGTCATGACTGCCTCCGTAGCAGGCTCGAGCGTAGTTGGCGGCGACAATAGTCTCGTTGAGGTCCGCCGCGGAATAGGAATTCAAAGCTTGCTGATATTGGCTTTGGGACTGATTAAACAGCCACGTTCCACAATTAGGCCCGCGGATCAATCTATCTTGACCGGCTGATTTTGTAACCTCTGAAGAGAAGACACCGGCTAGACCAAATAGAACGAGGTAAACGATCCCCAATATTGCCCAGGGTAGAGACCGCCGAAAAGGATGTTGTGTGTAATTCCTCCAGGACACAGCCCCTTGGGTAAATTGCCAGGCAGCTCCTCCCGGAGAAGTTGTATTCCGGAAGATGTTCTGCTGTTGATGATAGAGACCATCTTGAGGGTCTCTAGCAGCGCGCATCTGGTGTATAATGAAGCATAGGACGAGCCAGAGTCGACCGCCAACGATAGTGACGAAAACACCCAAAAATGAAGTCAAAAGCCCTCCATCTCTGGCAGAAGTGGTGATGGTGGAGCCCAAGGTGCGGCCATGGGACCAATTGGTCCACAGTCCGGTGTAGACATGAGTACCATTGATGGTTGACATTTTGAGTGGATATAGTCATCGATTGTGACAGCAATGAAGCGATCTCAACATCACATAAAATGAAGAAAAAAAGCCCTGCGAGATTGCTTCGACTGTTCACAGTTGTGTGATTGAGTCTTGGGGGCTAAGCGCGAAGATGTCTTGGTGACGACGATCTAGCATTTGAGTACAAGGGCAGAGCCTTAAAATCTCAAGAAAATAAGGGTAGCAAGGCCATTAATTTTCTCTAATAGCTTGTGAGAAGATATTACTACTCCGCGTCGTACTGCTGAACAGGTTGGCTGGTCAGATGCTAATGCTAAGATATGCAACTCTACCACATGTCGGACCCTGCTTGAGGTATGTGAACAGTATTAGCAGCAAAAGGATTTCAGACGCACATAGGATTAAATTACAAATTACGCAGATCGCTGCGCAAACAAAACCAGGGAGATTCTCATCCTGCGGGAACAAAACAATCGCTCGGCTCCGACGCCTCGGGTAGACATGGATTGAATTCGAATCGAAGAACAGTAGAGAAAGATCTCTAAAAGCTTCGAGGTTTGGAGACTTTGACGCCGCAACTCACTAAACGACGTATTATATGCACAAAGCCCATAAAAAGAGAAGTGACCAAGAGGAAGAGAGCAGTACGATGGAGAACCAACACCCTGCGCTTTACAGGCCATTCACAGCTTCTGCCAAGACTAGGCTTGAGGCTGAAGTCCTTTAAAAAAAGTTGAAATAAAAACTTTTGCCATACTACTGGACTAGCACAAAAATCACTATAAATATCCTCCGCGAGAAGTCCCCACACCACTAATCAGTTCTGATGTGCCAAGATGTTTTCAAGCGTGCGTCTGGCACCATTATCAACTACCGGCCCACAAATGTGGTATTCGATCATTGGATGATTGGTATAAAGGAGCTGTTCTACAGCCCCCGCTATGCACATGCAATGTAGGATGTGACTGCGATTGGGTCGCTGCGATGATACTTCCGACCACTCGAAGTGTGGCGCTCAGCCTTATGATTTGCTTTCTGCGGGACAGGAGTTTTCAGCAGCTGTCGCTTGATTTAGACTCAGAGAGTCGGCATTCTGTCCGCCGTTTGTTCTGTGGGTGATATTTAGTGGGGTGCAGCGGTGGGGTTGAGAGGAGAACTTACGGTGAAAAGATGAGGTTCAAGTAACTGGCATTCCGCGCAATCGAGACTCGTGAAGCACCTCAAAACTTGAATTGACCTGACCTTTAAAGGGAACAGGGTTTGAGACGAAGCATCACGTCGCAACGAAATCCCACCAAACTTCAGCCAAGATCTTTAGATATTCATGAGTTACCAGATAGTCTCTTGAACTTTGGCATGTGCTTGTGGGACGGGCCGAGTAGTTCCTCCGAGGGCCATTGACAGTCATGGAATTGATTGGTGTTGGTAGCGTATGTCCTCAAAGCACACAGAAACAGGCCTGCGATACTGCAAGTGACTTTTTTTTTCAGGGTCCAGGACCCCATCCCATTCCATGGTTTGCTCTGAGACGTTTGAGCGGCACAAACAAGTGCCGACATCACGTGACGACGGAAAAATTTGGGTGCGAGGAAAGCTCCGTAGGGAGAGAAAAAGCCTCTCAGAGCCCACACTTTCAATGAGAAGCCTATTATAGTACAGCACAGTATAGTATGGTATACGATATCCAATTCCTTGGAATTGGAACTGCTACACCAGAGAGAATGCTTTGCAGCTTGTACCATCGGCGCAACCCAACGGGAAGTCTGGCACTTACTGTTCTAGCCTCGTGGAGTTAACTTTGTTCTTAACTCTATTGGCCGACGAGGCTTTTGGCCTTTCAACTCCAATATATTTTCAAACGCGCTTCACAACCTTCACACTCACCCACCATCCTCGCATAAGTCCCCCGCCGCGAACATTTCGAAGCTCGCTTTGATCGCCAACATCCATCATGGTACGCCAATCCTCCCTCTCACTCCATCATCACTAACAACCCATCACTTCCTTTCCTATACCTCACTTCCCACCCATCGCCTAACGAACACCTCACAACAGAACACCCTTTTCAATACAGCCCTCAAACAATCCACCTCCCTGCAACGCGACCTCTCAACTCTATCTCTTACAGCCCCTCTCTCCTTGGCCAAATCTCCGCCTCTCTCTTTTTCCTGAACCCTCGGCTCCTCTGCCTCCTGTCCAAAACAGAACTCATCACCGAAAAGAAATCAAAGGCAGAACAACGTCTCCAAATATTCCGATCCGAACTCCAATCCTTCCGCGAGCAGTTGAAGAATTAAAACTCCAGTCCGAAGAAGCCTCCGCCCTCAACAACCGCGCCGAATTGCTGGGAAGGAGACCCCATAACACGAGCACGCCGGACAATCCATACAGTAATGCAGCCATCGCTTCTGGGCTAGCGGTCATCAATAGACCGTGGGCGCCAGCACCGAAGGAGGGCGGAAGGTCTAAGTATGCATAGTGGCGATTATACGAGAGAGACGCATGCGTTGAGGGAGCAGAGCTTCGTTGCGAATACCAATACGGCACTTGATGAGTATTTGGCCAGGGGCCAAGCGGTGTGGTAGATTTGGGACAGCAGAGGGAAATTTTGAAGGGTACACAAAAGAGGCTTTACTCTTGTTGCGAATACACTTGGTGGAGATACGATAAGGATGGTTGAAAGGAGAGCCAAGCAGGACAAGTGGAATTTTTGGGCCGGCGTGGTTATCTTTTTTGGCTTTTGCTGGCTGGTCATCCACTACTTGCGGTAGAGGAAGATTGGAATGGGGAGGAGAGGGCCTCTAAGCAGGAAGTAACAGAGATGCGACTGATATACCAAAATGGTTGAATCGAATTGCTGGATTACAACGAGGCGCAGGAGTTTTAGGGATGGCAAAATTCTGTATGAACACGAGATACAACAATACTAGCCACCCGCGGACCGATCATTTGGTTCCGAGCCTCCTATTCCAGTCCGCCAGTCCAGCGAATCCTCCCCTTTCCTTCCCATATATCCTGTCGATCTTCCCTCCTTACAATTCGTCAATAGGGACACTTCACAGGCCACACCTCCTGCCCCTTCGCCGTCTGCGCCTCGATTACGGTCTGCACATCAGGAACACACGAACAAATGCCACCTAGATTATCCACCACTACAGCATCATCCAAATCAACATTGCTTATCCTCAACAACTTATCCCCAGAGCAGGAGACTTCCAGCTTGCCAAAGAAGCAAGCCAATATCGCGTCCTAGCAAGGCCATGCGGGGAAACTTACAGCATCCAGAAGTGTAGCAACCTTGTTGGTTCCCATCATAATAGCACGTTCCGATGGCGAGACATGCACCGAGGAGAAGGGCGGAAGTATCAATAGATGTTGACAGAGCTGCAGGAGAAGGGGAGCTTGATGTTCTTTTCTGGGGTGAATCAGCACAATGGTTTCAGGAACGGAGACAAAAGGGGATGAACCACAACAGTCCCAGAAGAGATCGCAGATGCCGTCACAGAGGCGGCAAAAAGAGCAGAGAACTTGAAACTGAGGATTGGGAGACGCATTTCTAGGCTAGTTTGGTGGATCAGGATATGTTCAGAAGGCATTTCTCTTTTCAAACAATACAATTGAATCTTCAATCGATTTTTCCTCTTTCCTTATATAAATATCTCCCCCAACGTACGAGGGAGACACAAGCATCCGTATAACATTTGTCACATAAGAGGTACGCCGGTACGAGGATGAACAAAGTGCCCCGCATATCAATCCAGCCAAACTGACCAATTACATGAGGCTCAATACATCTTTCCATTTTTGCCCATATATTGGTCGCAAAACTGTCTCCTGCCTTATTTGATTTCAAATTCCCATTAAGTTGAGATTTCGGGTTTATCATCGCCGCCTTTCGGTTTGAAAACTGCGAAGTGGACAAATACCCACTTTCGAGCGTGCCGAAGGTAGTTTATGGAAGGACCTAGAGCCTGGCTTCTTCAGTGAGTAACCCCTGACTGTCCTTCCACTTGAGAAAGTGGAGTAGTGGAGCAGCGAATTTTTTTTGATTTGGCAGGTTCCCATGTTCAATCCTCCAGGAAAGTCCAACAACTCGAGGCCTGGACCGCAAGCAAACTTCACGTGGCCTTTCTCATGCTGAGACTGAGGAAGGAGATTATTGGTGTCTTACTATGGTTATATAGATAGACGATAAATGTTTCAGCAGCAGGAATACATAATTGTTTAAAGAATCTTCCGCTTATCTTGTCGACGGTCGTCTTATGTAGTTGTGCGGTTTTAGAGGACAAGACAGGGCTTGGAAAGCTTGGGAACTTGGGAGAAGGTGGTTTTGGGCTGACATGAATTTGGGTGGGGGCGGGGTACTCGTTTACTGTAATTACGTCACCGCACCACCAAAAAATTTCGTCTCTGCTGAGCAACTCTTGAACAACAAGGAGACCAAGGTATTAGATTAATAGAGCTTGTACGGCCGATCCAGATTTCATTCTTCATGTCTAACTATGGCGCAACTGAAGAGGGGAGAAGACAGGCAGAGATAGTCTCGAGGCACATCGATCCAGCATATACAGCCCATCTCGAAGGCGCCAATCCCGATACACCACCTGAAAGCTCGAACGCGACACAAAGATCCAATGAACAGGATCGAGAGCAGGAGTCGTCTCTGAAGCTGTTGGGAGGGGATGTTCATCGCGATTTGTATAAAATCAGCGCTCGAGCAAGCCCAATCCAGCGGGCACAAACTTTCTCACACAACAGGAGACCTGGTCCGCTGGATCTCACAGCAACGGAGCAAAGGCAACCTGGTGGCTTTCGACGACAATTCATGCAACAACAGCAACGATTCAACAGCGCCACAGCACCGATAACAAGCAATTTCGTCTCATTCCTCGATCTTTATGGCTCCTTTGCGGGAGAGGATCTTGCTGAGTCCGAAGATGAAGGCACTGCTGTTGAGGAGGAGGAAGAAGAGGAGCGGCAGCGAAGTATACCTGGAGAAGAGCAGGAAGGTGAAAGGCGGCCTCTGCTCGGGAGACGACAGGCTTCGCGAGCTTTGAAGAAGGGTGATGCCACCACTACAAAGACACTCTTTTTGCTGTTCAAGTCGTTCATTGGCACAGGAGTACTCTTCCTCCCAAAGGCTTTCAAAAATGGCGGTCTGTTGTTCTCTTCGATTACGATAGCTGTTGTTTCTTCGGTTTCTTGCGTCGCATTCCATCTCCTCTTACAATGTCGAGCGCGGTACGGCGGAGGGTACGGTGATATTGGGGAGGCCATTGGAGGCCGCAGGATGAGGTCAATCATCTTGGGATCTATTTTCATATCCCAGATAGGTTTCGTATGCGCTGGTGTCATCTTCACTGCCGAAAATATGTACTCATTCCTGGTAGCCATCAAGGCATCGACGCTACTTTCGGCCGAAGCCCTCATTGGGATGCAGCTGCTCTTGCTTATCCCGTTGGCTCTTATCCGCAACATATCCAGGCTTGGCGCCGCTGCATTACTCGCTGATGTTTGCATCTTACTTGGGCTTGGATATATCTATTACTTTGACATATCTACCGTCGCAAAGGAAGGTGTTAGCAAGACTGTTCAGTTGTTCAATCCACGGGACTTTACTTTGACTGTGGGATCAGCCATCTTTACGTTCGAGGGGATTGGGCTGATTCTACCAATTCAATCATCAATGCGAGAACCACAGAAGTTCGAGACATTGCTGTTTATTGTCATGTTCATTATCACAATCATCTTTGTTTCGATAGGAGCACTCAGTTATGCCACGTTCGGAGACAAGACGACCGTCGAAGTCATCAGCAACTTCCCACAGGATGACAAGCTTGTCAATGCCGTTCAGTTCCTATACTCATTGGCTATCTTGGTTGGAACTCCAGTGCAGCTCTTTCCGGCTATGAGAATCATCGAGGGTACAATCTTTGGTTACCGCTCTGGCAAACGAGACATGCGAACGAAATGGAAAAAGAATCTCTTTAGGGCTGTTGTAGTATGTGTATGCGGAGGTATATCTGCACTTGGAGCAGCTGATCTTGACAAATTTGTGGCTCTCATTGGCTCCTTTGCTTGCGTTCCGCTTGTCTATATCTACCCAGCTTATCTGCACTGGAAGGGTATTGCGGAATGCAAGTATGTGAAGGCGGCAGATATATTTTTGGTCAGTGTTGGAGTTATTGCTATGATTTATACTACTGTAGTAACTACAATTCGTTGGTCAGAATCATAGGAAATTGGTCTAGATATCTTGTGGTCTTTGGAGTTTGAGACCTCTTCTTAAGACGATGGGGAATGGGTAAGACTTAGTTAGTAGTGTTGGCTCTTGGTGTGTGTATTCTGTTTGAAGATATCAACAAACTCTATAACTGTGACTCAATGGCTGGAGTGGTACTTAAGTCCTTCGCATATTAATGTCCCTCCCTGCGTGGCGAGAAACCCTGTGTGCCGAGAACTTGCCAGCAACTTTCCACTGAACAATATCAACTTTGAGCTAGGAATAGAATAATTCTCGGAATATAGAGCGTAAGCTTCCAGCCTCATTTTTGATACTATTATGAATCGCAAGTGACCTCTACTTACCGCGCAATACCAGTTAACACCTTGAGTGTGGTTTATCCTCACTCCTTTGGCTAATCCTACACTGCTGAGTATTCGATCATTGTACAGGAAACTCTACCAGATATAAGCCAGTATATAAAGAAGCTATCCCGAGAGTTTTTGCTTTCTTGCTATAATGTTCGCGCAGCTGCAGTCATTTGTGCTGCAAGAAGTGCATTTAATGAACAAGGGTCATAGATGCGGCTTGTAAGGCCTAGCTAAAAGCAGTATAGCTTCGTAAGACTGGCGCGGTAACTACCAATGTAGCGCTGAGTCTAAACATGCTACTGCTCCGCGTAATCTACAGTAACTTCAGGACTAGATTCCAACGGCGCTGAGCCCCGCGCGCACGTGAGCTTGCGGCTGAGTCGACGAGTACCACCAACCACGCAGCCCCAAGCGCGCCCATCGAGCGCCAGCTTGCAGCCTGCTCGATGTGTTCCGTGTAATGCTATGCACCAACTTTTGAGCAGGTCGAGACATATGTACCGCTGCTCTGCGCTTCCGGTTCACCACCATAGTTCGCTTGCATTGCGATCGAACTCGACCATCATACTTTGCTCGTGGGAGGACATGCGGGTGCTACGATGCGCCTTCTGAAGCGCTCACCGGACGGCGATTTCCAGTTGACTACTTTCAACGATGAGGACGCTCCTCCGTATGCCATCCTATCGCACACCTGGACCGAGGCTCAAGAAGTGACATATAGTGAGCTGGTTGCCGGCACGGGCAGGGACAAGACCGGCTACAATAAAATCCGCTTCTGCGTGGATAGAGCCGCCAAGGATGGCCTACATTACTGCTGGGTGGACACCTGCTGCATCGACAAGTCTACCAGTGATGAGCTCAGTACAGCTATCAATTCTATGTTCCGCTGGTATCAGCGCGCTACCAAGTGCTACGTATATCTGTCGGATGTGCAGATCCCGGATGAGGTTACTGATGCCCAGGCGTTCCGGATAACGTGGAAGGAAGCGTTTCGACGGAGCCGATGGTTTACGCGAGGCTGGACGTTGCAAGAGCTTCTGACGCCGGCTACCGTTGAGTTCTTCTCTAAGGAGGGTAAACGGCTGGGTAGTAGGATATCGTTGGAGCAGGAAATCCATGAGATCACTAAGATTCCTATCGAAGTATTACGAGGACAAAGTCTCACCGAATTCAGCGTTGAGGAGCGAATGAGCTGGGCGGCCAAACGCACAACAACGTTAAAGGAGGACAAAGTATATTGTTTACTAGGAATCTTCGGGGTATTCCTATCGCTTATATATGGAGAAGGAGAGGCATACGCGACTCTACGACTGAGAGAGGAGATACAGAAGCGGCAGGAAGGGCGGGGAACAGAAAGTCTGCAAGACTTGACAGGTACGTTCTTGTTCGGGCAGACTAGTATCCCTCTGTACGAGTAATGTGCAGCTAACGATATATAGTCTCCTCGTCGTTAACTTTTCCAAGAAACGAACTCTTCATCGGACGAGAAGACCAGCTTCAATCTCTCGAACAATTCCTCCTTCTCCCCAACACTCACCGACGCATAACAATATACGGACTAGGAGGCTGTGGGAAATCAGCACTTGCCCTTGAGTTTGCATATTGCGCGCTGGCTCGACACGCTAGACGTCTAGTTTTCTGGGTGCCTGCCATTAGCCAAGAGAGCTTCGAGCTTGCCTATCGGGAAATCGGAATCCGCCTTCGCATACCAGGAATCACCGATGACAACGCGGACATCAAGCAGCTTGTTAAAGAGGCCTTAAGCTCGGACAACGTGCATGACTGGCTGATGATAGTCGACAATGCCGACGACCCTGGAGTTCTTATGGGCGGCGCTGGTGGCGATCTGGGGTCAGCTCGACTGCACGATTATCTCCCATATAGCAATAGAGGCAAGATCGTCTTCACTACACGAAACAGGAAAGCTGCAGGAGATTTAACTCAGGGCAGTGTCTTAGAGCTTAATGATATGAGCCAAGCTGAAGCTAGGCAGCTGCTGGCGCGACGAATATCGAAGCCAGCGTTGCTCGACGACGGGAAGGCCGTCAACAAACTGCTAGAGTCACTTACATATCTACCGCTTGCTATTGTACAGGCAGCCGCTTTTATCAACAATAACGATATATCAGTATCCGGATACATCTCGTTGTTCGAAAAAACGGGTACCGAGACTGAGCTCTTCGGCGAGCATTTTGAGGACCCAAGTAGATACCGAGGGATGGAAAGCACGATTGCCAAAACATGGCATATCTCATTCGATCAGATACGAAGGCAAGACCCACTTGCTGCGGAGTACCTTTCGTTTATGGCGTGCATCGATCACATCAACATTCCCCAGTCGCTGTTGCCTCCCGAAGGCTCCCCGCTGCAGCAAACTAAAGCGATCGGGACACTGAAGGGATACGCGTTCGTCACAGAGCGCCAACAGGCCTTGCAAGAACTAGAAAGCGACAAGTTCTTTGATATGCACCGACTGGTCCACATGGCGTCGGTGTGGTGGCTGGACGGTCACGGTGAGCAGACGGCTTGGACAACCAAAGCGGCGGCGCGACTCGAGGAGCTGATCCCGTATGGTGGGCATGAGAGGAAGGAAGTATGGACGACGTACCTCTCGCACGCAATGCACGTGGCTGGACTAGACGGCACACTAGACGAAACAGTAAGGGCTTCGGTTCTAGATCGGGTGGGACGGTGTCAAGCAAGCCTTGGGCAATATTCAGCGGCAGAAACAACACACCGACAAGTACTTTCGCTGAGAGAAAAGAGTCTAGGAAAGGAGCATGATCAGACACTCACAAGTATGAACGAGGTGGGAATAGCACTTGACAACCAGGGAAGGTACGAGGAGGCGGAATCAATGCACAGGCAGACGCTGGCGCAGTGGGAGAAGGTGCTCGGGCCTGAGCATCCAGACGCACTAACGAGCATGAGCAATTTAGCGCTTGTGCTGGTGCGCCAAGGCAAGTATAAGGAGGCGGAATCGATGCACAGGCAGACGCTGGCGCGGTCGGAGAAGGTGCTCGGGCCTGAGCATCAGACACGCTAATAAGCATGAGCAACTTGGCGCTCGTGCTAGACCGCCAAGGCAAGTATGAGGAGGCGGAATCGATGAACAGGCAGACGCTGGCGCGGCGAGAGAA
>NXFV01000992.1:0-41392 GCA_002803225.1 Gamarada debralockiae | reverse complement strand
CCCCCCCCAAAAAAAGGGGTTATTTATAGAAATATTATCATTAATTTTTTCTTGGAAAAAGTTCCATCGTATACTCAACGGAGCAGCTCATCTAGTTTCGTTTCTCCGTTACTGTTTGACCTCACACCAATCCAACGTGACTTTTACAACGGTATCGGCTCGCTAAGTGAGAATGACACTGTGCTTGAGCCCACCGTCGTCCACAGCGTCAACGGATCAGTTCCAACCTGCTCGGCAGTCGCAGCCGCGCCTGACGCCGTAGCAGGTACAGGGAATGTCACTGGGATCGGAACGTTGCACCAGCCTTGTTTGGCCACGACACTGACGCTAGTGATTGCATTACCGGAGACAATGTAGGTCATTTGCGGCAAGCATTGGCTTGAAATTGAATTAGTACGGAGGCAGGCTATTGACGAAGAAATAGGGAGATTTATTGGGAGACGAGACTTACTCTTGTGCCATGCGATTGTTAAAAGCGACCGCGGTGTCGTCGTGCTTCTTAGTGATTACCGGCCACGTTGTCCTACACCGAGTATGTCAGTGATTATGATTTCTACGCCTGTGGCAAAAATGCGCATATGCGGCTGGATGCTCGAGCAGAGGTAAAGAGCAAAGACTCACAGCCTCGTCAGCTCTTGAATTACTGTCTCGACGAAGATCTGCAAGAGTGACAAATTTCCAGATACAGGTCCAACTGTGAAGCTTGGTACATCTCCTTGACGTAGGTTCGCTTGGTGGAACATAAATCTGCAGCCGGAATTCACCTTGAAGTAAGTATAATATTTGTTTTTTTTGTTGGGGGGGGGGGGGAAGGCTTACGGATCTTGATGTAAACTGAGCAAAGCGCTGGTCCACTCCTCGCGACAGAAGGAAAGCAGGTCATCGAAGCTGCCATCTCCGCCAGCGGTGTCATCCCATTCAACAATATTGCAAGTAGCGAGGTCGCAATCGAAGTAGATTGGCATTGCTGCCCGGTATTAGTCAATATTTAGAGTCATGGGATGAGTATCAGAGCTTACCCCAGCGAGGAACGACGGTCATGCCTGCAAAGCCGTTGGCTGAAACATTCGTGATCAGTGGCCAGTATTCGTTATCCTATCAATACGTCAGCACGAAGGTAGCGTGGCGGAAACGGCAGCATTGACCGGGTTCGACAAAGCAGGTCTGCTGGTATCGCCAACAGCATAAGTAAGTCCATTGTCCCACCAAGCCTGCAATGCATCTCCATTGTGCAGACCGGTTATCGCTGGTGGAATCAACCCTTGCGGCGAGTAATACTCTGCACTTGTGAGGTTGACCCTATCCAGCCATGCCTGATTATACTGGATCTCTTTGACGACATCGGAGTAGGTAGCATTGTCTTCGTTCTCATGCGTGAAGGAATGGGAAAGGTGGCTGAACTGATCCCTATTTGCAGGAACTAGGAACCAATCCAACAGCTCGTCAAGGGCCAAGCATTCGGCGCTCCACTCAAGCCACCCCGGAGAGGTCGGCCAAATACTGGTACCGGTGCCAATCGCCTTCTGAAATTCGAGTGGAGGCACCGTCATCGTTCCAGTGTATTGGATCCAGTTTTCCGGGATGCAAACAGTGCCTGTAGTATCGTTGAGAACTGCATACTCGACGTTTCCGTTTCCATTGTGCCCTATCTCCATTCTGTACAAGGAGCCAGCGGGAAGACGTGAGTTCAGGTTCGCTTGCCAGGCAACATGAGCATTTAAATCTGACGGGCGAGCTCGGAACCATGTGTTGGCGGGTGTATAGAGCTTGGTTTCCAGATGCATGTCGTCAACCTGAGAGTTAAAGAGAATGCGTCGTCGGCCGACATCTGGCACGGAGATGTTACAACTGGAAGAGCGAAAGGTTTTGGGGGGGTTTCTCTCGAATAGGGCGACTTACAAAGACTGCGAGTCACCCAGTTTATATGGGCGTGCATGAGGAAGTTGGATGTGAGTGACCAATCTGTTGCAAATCCAGTGAACCACACCATCTGTTGCCGATTCCCGTTGGTATTGATGACCGCTGCGGTAGTAGTGGTAGTGAATGTTGAATCACTACTGGGGCCAAACCGCGCAATCTCAATTGTCGTAGAGGAATCTGTAATGATAGCTGGAGAATGCCATATATTTATTGTGCTACGGCCTTCGTTCCTGAAGAAATGTTAACCGAGGACGGGAATCAAGCACGCGACATTTGGACTCACTCAATGAGATTTGCAGTGGGAAACGCAGAAGTGTTGGTAAAATACACAAGTTGTTCAACATTTGAGTTACAACAGCCCGAGTCAGAATTCGCTCCGGTGGTACCTAGTATTCCATATTAGATCGGGTCCAAAGTCGAAACTTCCGAGCATGAGATATTCACCAAAACTGGAACCATCAGCACCTCCATCGGGGTCCGCATCAAGTCTGACCATCCGCACACCAAACGCCTCTTGATAAGCGTACATCTCTTGCCATTGATCTGTTGTCAAGCCACTTGGTTCGCTCAGAAGGATGATACCGCCATAGTTACCACTCGTAGCAGATGAGTTGAGAGTGGGAAGTGTTGTTCCTGTTGACGGGACAATCATAAGCTGGTAGGGTATGCCATGGGCATTGAGCCCCGAGGTTGCGGAGTAGGAACTAGTCTTATCTGTGGAGAAGACTAGGATTGTGGCTGACAGGGTTACTGTCGATGATGCTGCTGCCGAGGTTGACGAGGTCGATGAGGTTGACGTATGGGATGTAGATGATGAGGTTGATGCATGGGATGTAGATGACGAGGTTGATGTATGGGATGTAGATGATGAGGTTGACGTATGCGACGTTGATGACGAAGTTGACGAGGTCGACTTATGTGTTATTGATGATGAAATTGATGAGGTCGACGTAAGGGACGTTGATGACGAGATTGATGAGGCTGTTTTCTTCTCTTTTGCCGCTGAAATGAGTGCCGAAAACAAAGCCCAACCCAAGAACAACTCCAATAGTAACCGCCGACAGATCTCCATGTTGAAGTTTGACAGAAAGAATCCAATGAGAACGAAAGTCGGAAGGAGGAGAGATGGAGTGAGTGGGTGCCAAGGAGAATATTCCTTTGTCTTTTGTCGTCGTCGGGTTTGCAGTTGTATGTTTAAGCGGATATTTAGATCCGGGAAGTCTCAGCAAACATCTTACTTTTCAAGAAATCTTGGTACCAGCCACTTGATTATTATTGGCGCTCGCACGAGTTGAAGACATTGTACTGTGATATCGATTAGTATTTTTAAAACGCATCGATATCACCACAGCGACGTAATGTGAACTCGACGGACCAGTAAGAGCATTGAGGCGACAATTAACAAAAAGCTCAAGGCAGCTCATATCAGACTATCGTGAGGTCTGCTTGCCAATGCTCGTGTTTGTTGCCAAAACTCCAAGCACCGATGTCTCACTACAGCTGCATTCAGCTGCACTCATGGTATGAGCTGTTTGGAAGTTCAACTTGCCAGCCTAAGGTCGAAGACTATTGATTTACTACCGAGGGTGATGCCCAAAGTTTCGTCACACCGCCCAGTTCTGCCACTCCAAAAATACGTGGGCAGAATAAAGGCGGCGTGGCATGACTTTGTGCATGTGCCTGCTTCGTTGGCATTATTGAAAGCGTGCGTCGACTTGCCGCCAAGTGCAGATCTGGATGTCTCGCCGATCATCTGCAAGCCTAGATCCAGGAACGGGATGCGGTGTGCGAAATCGGTAGCGAATGACGGGGCTTAGTGGCTTTTGCAAGGATCACAGGGGTGTGTATAACGCAATCTCATGTTGCTTTAAAATCAATTCCTCGGTATTTTGTATGCATTAATTACAGTGTATAATAAACTTAGAAAGGAATTAAACCTTATTATATAACTCTTAGTATTATTAATAATAAGTCTTTAAACGAAAACCCCCTTATATTTCTAAGAGCAAAAGAGACTTTTCTTATTTTAATATGACTTAGGTATTAGGGCTAAATTAGAAATAATATAACACTAAATATAACATTCGGTAATACTTAAGCTGGCTGCGTGATACATCCTAAATACGCAGTATCCCTGTATTTAATAGAACGTTTCATACTTATACATAGAAACCTAGATCAGGCTGATCCGGCATGAACCCTTAGTTCGCTGCAGCACCAAATACATGATCCTGATTCTGGAACCCGACTGGCATGAGCAACGAAAACGCAGTTCCTAGTGCTCGACTGAATCGTGAAGGGACATCTTTTCACTCTTAAGCTCTCATTAAGGGGCCAATTTGTGGTGTGTGTATTCAAGGAACCTGAATATGATTCACAAATTTCCCCCAAATCTCATTGTAAACATGTGCACAGCTCATCATACAGGAATGCGACCAACTTTTCTACTCAATATACCCTAGATATCGACATATGTCCCAGCACGCCTGCGACAAAGTCTTCTGCGTCTTCCAGTTCAGAAACACTGCAGACTTAGAGGGCTCTGCGATACATATGCCAACATCACCTTCTCGTCGCCCCGTCTCATTGATGGGAATCGAACGACCCGAGACATCTTGCATTGCGGTGACGACTTCCCTCACAGAATGGCCCGTACCAGTGCCCAAATTGTAAACATGATAGCCAGTGCCGAAATGAGAAATTTTCGCGGCCTTAAGAGCGGCCAGGTGGCCTTGCGCAAGATCGCTCACGTGAATGAAATCGCGAATTGCTGTGCCATCTGGCGTATCCCAGTCGGTGCCGAAGATGTTGAGAACCGGAAGCTCCCCTGACATTGCCTTGATAACTATTGGCATCAGGTTGTTTGGTGTGCCGCGAGGCTTTTCACCCAGCACACCAGACTCGTCACAGCCGATGGGATTGAAGTATCGTAGAGCGGTGATGCTCCAGGTAGGATCTGACACTGCGAGGTCATTCAGAATGGCCTCGCACATCCATTTCGTTCGGCCGTACGGATTGGTGAGCCCAACACAGCCGCTACTATCGCATTGCTCCTCAAGAAGTCGCCCCCCTTTGTTTGCGAGGTCACCGTAGACAGTCGCAGAAGAAGAGAAGACGAGCGTCTTGATATGAAAGTCGGATAACGTAGAACAGAAGTCGACTAGACCACCGACATTATTGGCGTAATAATCCAAGGGCTTTTTGAAGCTTTCAGCAACAGATTTATATCCGGCAAAGTGTATGACACCAGTGATTGTTGACTTGGGTGAAGGAGATCCAGCATTACAGTAACCATACTTTGTAAAGACGGTCTGTAAAAGCTGTCGATCGCGGTAGTCGCCATGGTAGAAGTCCAGCATCGGCCAAATAGCCTGTGTCTTGTAGTGCTGATCCCTGAGATATTCAAGCTTATCAAGTACGGTTCGTTCCGAGTTGCTGAGATTATCGATTATGATGACGTTCTGTCCTGCTTTCAATAATTCCCATGAAGTATGGCTTCCAATAAAACCCAGGCCACCAATCACAAGAATGAAGTCATCCCCAGAGGACGTATTTGAAGAGGGGCAGTCTTGAGAAGCTTCGAGAAGGACAGAATGCTCAGTAGTTGGGGTACTTGTTCCCGACAGAGAGTCCGTCGTGGGGGTTCTGGACTCGCAAACTGAACCAGGCGAAGAAGTTCCAGAGGAGAAAGACTTGATTCTTGAGAACGGAAGATCGTCCATGATCGGCAGCGGGAGATCGTCTATGATGGGCAGCGGAAGATCGTCCATGATAGGCAGCGGGAGATCGTCTATGATAGACAAAGGAAGATCGTCAATTATCAACAGCAATCTACAAGACTTGAACGCGAATTAAGAGAGCAACGAACGACGAGGTTACTCTTTAACAACTTCTTACATCAATAACCCCATCTTCTTCAAAACCACTTACATTTAGCCTTCCATTGAGACTGCCAAGCTTTGCTGAATTAAACTTTTTGTTTCAGCAGGGCTTGACAAGGCGTGCTGCGAGCTCCGAGTAGGCTTGAGCTTGTAGGCCGACAGGCACGATCTGTCGTTGAAGTTGGCTGACCACGTAATTGAATAGAACGCCTCAAGGGGTCGGCAGTTTCGTCCAGACCGCGCGTGGGAATGTTAGGCTAAGAGGTGGCCCAGAATTCATGAACATTCGAGGCTGACTGTGTCTGTTGGCTGTCGCTTGAGAGATGTTTTAGGTCGAAATCCGGATCAGATTCATAGCTAGGATGATATTGCCAACAAACATGTCGGATTTCAAGCAATATGAGGCGGCTGAAATCTGCAGAACCACCTTTTCCGGACAGGAACAAAGCCACTGGGGAATTTGCCAGATAATATTGCTCGCGCTATCGAATATAGCCAGACAAACTCATTGCATTTATATGGCTTCGATAAATCACTCCCAACTTGAACCAAATCGATGGTAGTAATCCCCGCAGAGATCAGTAAAAGAAATATGGCCACGATGGCGCCATTCGTGCATCACACTCCTCGTCTGGAACCGAATGCACCATTAGGCACATCTGTTTCGGTCGTACCGCAGTAGCGACGACAGCCGTTCCTGGAGCATGGTTGATTCGATACTTCGCATAGCTCTCTACCACTGTCGTGATGCCAGGACCTGGATTTGTAAGTTTGGGGTTGGGAACCATGCAGGATTGTGGATCAACTATCCAAAAAAAGGCATCTTCTACCAAAGAGTGCTAAACCAGGGAAAAGCTTCTGTTATGGATATCCAACCGAATTACGTTGCCACGTTCCGACAAATGTCTTTCGGGTCGCATTTGCAGTAGTCAATGGGGAGGTAGCCAACTGTACACACAATTGGCCAGCGCATGCAGCTTCGGAATCTCCTGAACATCGCTGGCGTCTGGAGATTGGGAGGGTTCCGGCCCACCGTGCGATGAAGTTGAAGGGTTTGGTGGTGAAAAGGGTGGGTCGGGGAATCACTAGCCCAAGGCACGGAAAAACCGCAACACCACTCTCTAGATCTAATCAAACCCCTGAAATAGGGAATAAAAGTCTTGATTGGTTCGTAGGTTTTGTCTAGATCCGTGCTGAAGTAGTGTTATAAATGTCGAGACCTTGGTTTATTCAGGGGAGAGCATAGTAGTAACACGCACTGTCCTAGACGAGAATGTCACAGCCTAAAAACATTGTAGCGGGGCAAGGGTAGAAATGTAAAAATAGAACATTTAAACCAGCCTTGCTTTTTTCTGAACCCCTATACGAAGTACCCCAGATCCCCAAAACTGCCGAGAGCTGAGGTACCGATCGTTGACGCTGTGGCGATGTGGCGCTAATAGATGGTAGCGCTAACCGACGGTGGCTTAGTGGCCCATAGTGGCATACGTACCCCCATGTACGCCACCAGGAGATTCTACTTGTAGGATACTTCAACACTATACTATTTAGGAAAGGGCTAAGAATGCTAAGAATGCCCAGACGAAACCTAATAGCTGGAGGATATATTACCATAGCCTCCGTATAATTATATATGCAAGAATTATATATGCAAAACACGACTATAACCACTTTAACATTTTATTCCCGCGCTATAAGTTGTAGTCTCACGTAGTACAGCAATTCTGTGGCTGGTATAGTGGCGGGGTTGGCTTTCGCTAAAGCGGGTCTTACCGCTGCACGACACCACATCGCACCATAACAACAAATCATAACTCCGTAGATCTAAGCCTCAACTCGGCACGGCATCGATGAATCCCTCCCAGTCGGACCCGAAACTCTCATAATAATTCTGGCTGAGGTCCGTCAGGAAAAAGAACTCGGTATGCTCGCTTAACGTATCCGCAAATCTTCTTAAATCGGCTTCGCTCATGCTAGTTGGCATCGAGTGGATCACATAACTGTACTGTGATCGATCGGGTGTAAGTGACGTGAGAGCTGCTTGCTGATCCTGGTATTCTGCATAGGACCCTTCAAAAACAACAGTTATGTCCGTGTTTGCATCAGCAAGGCCCGCGTCGGCGATGGTGCCTGGATTTTGGATTACCTATCGCGGAGTATCAAGTCAGCGCGTGTCTGAATCCAGAACTCTTGTGATGGTTGGGAACTGCCCGGCTAGTGGCCACAGCATGGAGATACCTCCGTGCAGTAGTTCATCGAAGAACTTTGCGAACTATTGTGAAGCCAATTAAATCTCCTTACCGTTTTGTTTGGCAGAAGGCCGGGTGCATTCTTTACTGCTTCGTTGATGGTTTGCAAATATTCGGCGGTCGCGGCTGAGTAATTGCTCGGCACTTCATCAAAAAATATTCCGTGCACGGCGAGGCCAGTCGAGTTGGTGGTCGCACTCGCATTCGTAGCCCAACCTGAATATATCGAGACATCTGCAAGAACTGACGTGATATTGCGTGTTGCAAAGCCAGTACGGACGTACCCTACTGTCTGCACATTCGAGTATGTGTTCAGCTTCTGAATCTGAGGAACGAAATCGTCGCTAGGGTATTGTGATGACCCAGGGCCACTGTCCGGATTCAAGATCACAGTAAAGGTCAGATTAGGGTAAGCAGTGACACTGAAATAGTCAATTAGCCTCCTTCTGTTGCGGAGAAAAGGGTATTGATAGTGGAAAGGCGAGTAAACTTACGCCTCGAACAATGGGTCCCAGGCACCGGAAACGGGGTAAATGTACAATGGTACAAGGACGGTGGATTTGAAGCTCTCGGGATATTTTTGTCTCCTGGGAAGGATAACAGCCAGTGGAATGACGATGGCCAGAATGACGAGGAAGACAACCAAAATGATTGAAAAGCACCTGAACCGCTTGGTATCCCTGGGAAGCACCCGGGCAACTGTAGGATATTTGCCATTCATAGTTGTAAAAGTACGAGATTGAGACTTTGCACAAAGTCAGATCGTGGATTCAAGAGAGCTACATTGTACAGGGAAACTACCTGACAATGCAGAAGCGAAGTGGTAAGTCTCTCAGCAATGGTGATGTTCCAACTCCAACTAGTGATGTTGCTAGTATGAATAACGATTGTCGTTTTGGTCTTGCTATTACAGACCATGCAGAATGGATTGATGAAAACGGATCAATCACGCAGCCTCCGTATGGCGTGAAAGCTTTGGAAGACATGACTGGACGAGTCGAATTTATTTATAATTCACATGCAGATGCAGATGGGCAAGGCAAGGCTTGCCTGCATCCCAAACGAGCCGCGATCCAACAAAGTTAAAAAGTCAGCTCTCCACGTCAGAAGAGGTAGGATCTATGTGGATTAATAGTCCAAGTTACCCCTGTCGAGCGACAAGGAATAGGGCAGATCGGATACGAGATGGGTCTCACAGCGCGGTAGACCGTTAAATTTTTTTTTAATAAACTTAACCTACTTATTACTTAACTACAACCTTTCTATATAAATTAAAATTAAGTGAAATTAATTTATTATAGATGTATATATACTATCCCCCCTTAAATAAACCGTAATTCCCTGCGCAGACAAGGGGGTTAATAGCCAATCAAGCAGATAGATTCTTCTAGAAATCGTCAGTGCATGACGATTTCTATGGGCAAGGATTTACTGTTTATTTAGGGGGAAATAGTATATATATCCTATCAGCTCTTATAGATCATTGATATAAACTTATTTTAGATGCGATTTTAATAGGGTGTTATGAACTGTCTACCACCGAATATTTAGCCTTAAATTTTAAGGCCTAAAGAGAGCTGGCTTTTAGCGTTGAAACAGCGATAGTTGCTTCCTAGGTAAGTGCAGCTCGAGTAGGTATAATGGACTTAATCCCTTTAATCAATTGAAAGATATATTTAAGATTATTATTTTAAGCTACTCAAAGCTTAAATTAAGGGTGTTCAGTATAAGAATTAGAAAGTTGCAGGTAAAATAGGACGTGCGTAAAAAGCGAGGTAGGCGGTTGTATGCAAGCTAAGCAGGGGTAGGTCTAAGCCACAGGGGTAAGTCCATAGCCGAGAGCCTCAGAAAAGTGAAATAGAAGAGTTTTACGGTGCATGTCGGACTAAGGGAATCCACATGCGCATCAAGGATCCAGATCGGATACCATTCCCTATTTCCTTTTATGCAGCTATCCCACATCGGGATATCTTTTCTTGCAATTTCTAATGGGATACTCTGATAGCTGGCCGCTCATTCGGTGCTAGGGCTTAGCACGCAATGAGGAGCTTTCTCAGCCCAAACTTTCCACCACTATTGAGCCATGACACTCAGGACCCTGACATGAGACAATATAAACCTCTGCCAGCGCAGGCGGCTCTAGGCCCACGGCTAGCCTGTGTGTATTTTCCCCCTCCTGTGCTAGCCCGAGTGTGGTGGCTTGAAACGTGTGCCTCTCCGTTTCCACTGATCAATAGACGGCAGGTACCCACTGTACCTGGAGAATATGGAGTTGACTTTACCATTGACTTGGTCGGTGAGGCCACTTAATATAGCAACACACTCGTTGGCATGTCTATGATGCGTCGTTGAACTTCATTCTCTTCAATTTCGAGTTTCTTCCTGCTCAGTCGTTCGTTTCGTGATAGCATTTCCTTCGATAGCATTTCCTTCGACTTGCCATGCTGGAATATCTGGGCTTGAAAGCCGTGGGGTGGGATTCCATGGTGAAGAACTGGTGGGACTTGGTGCGTTGACCAGGTTTGCGCTGCTCCCGAGTCAGAGATATCAACTAACATATGAGGATGATAAGATACTCAGTGGTATATTGCTGGCGTCTGTTGTCTTAGGTTTGGTCTTTGTGTTGGTTCTGATATACAAGAAAATCAAAAAAATCCGACACGTACGTCTTGTATACCCCATCCGGATGATTCATTGCCTGCATATCATGCTGACGTTGTTTTTTGTTTGTTGAAGGCAAGTCGGCAGATTTCAAAGGTACCAGCAGCTGTCGCAAGTTACCTCGATGATCTTAAGAGCAAAATACGACAACCTTCTCTTCGAAGGAAGAATACAAGAGAACCAAAGTCGTTTGGTGTCTTTCTGGGGAGCTTCAACAACCCATCAACCCCAGATCAGGAGCGTCTTTTGTCACGATGGGACATCATTGTCCTGGACCCTCTCCAACCAGGAGTCTTGGACGCACTATCGTCTCAATCCACCTCTAAACACATACTCGGGCGGTTGGATATCGGGGTGATCGTGCAATCCGAATGCAGCTCTAGCAGTGCCAAGTTGATCCGATCCTTAGACATAGTCGCCCAGACGCTTGTGACATATTTCCAGCGTCCACAGGACCACCAGTCACTTTTCACGGGCGCGCTTCTGGCTAACTGGTCGTCACACTTCCCACCAGTCGTCTTCAACAAACTCATCGAATACATCAATGGCCTAGGCCTCGACGTGTACCTAGAGATCGCTCCCCCGATTTTCCTCACCGAAGCTCAATGCCGCGAAGTCAACTTATCTCTCTTGAGAGGGATCGTTTGTCGTAATGGATCAATTTTGGCAAATGGAGAACAACGAGATTATTTCCAGATGCTTGAGATGCGACGGGCTCTGCGGGCACTGAAGGTGCAGACATGTATGAGTGGCTCTACCGTCATGATGTGGGAGACGATTGACGATAATGTTGAGCTGAAGCACTCTGTCCTCAAGCGGAGCTTTACTTGGTGCAAGTTTAACTCTGTAATCACTTGGATTGGACCGAAAGCCGCTTTAACCGATGCAGAGGGTGCAATAACAAATGTTGTGGCTGGAGAACCCCTCGGAGCGATGATGTGGCTAAAGGGAGATGGGGTTATGAAGGCGCATGATTTGTGGCGAGAGAATGGCAAGGTGAGGTCTTCGGCTAGAGAGTTCAGTTTGTCAGCAATTAACAACCTGATTATAGATCTGCCAAGAACAATGCGGCGACCACACTATATATGATTCTCTGCAGTCATTCATTCCCAATCTATCAGCTCGACTGTCTCTGGTGCCAATTAGCCACCAAAATGGAGCTGCAAATTCCGCCACTACCATCGATGGATTTGAATGGCCGACGCAAATCCATCGGGCGCAAACAAACCCGTTCTCGTATTCCCCATGGGCCCACGACTATACAGGGCTGGGGTGCTTTCAACTCGGTCTCGATTGTTCAAGGGAAGACTTTGAAGACCTAATTCAAGCACAGCGCCACCTTCGAGACCTCGGACTGCTGAAATGTATCACTTCGGAAGAGCTTCGTCAGATTGGTCTTCAACTAGACGCCCTATACCAGGCACTCAGTCTTGAGACTTGCTGTCCGGATGAAACCAGCGCCATTAAGGAGTTGGTTGATCTTATCTCTACCACCAATGGTGATGAGAATGACCGTCTCAGAATTCACTTAGGGTTGGACTCAGGATTTCGCACTACTATTGACGCCAAATTTTGGGGTCTTCACGATGTCGATCCTACTTCTGGCATCTTGGATATCTACATCTCAGAAAAGACGAAGGATCTCACCAGCACGATTCTACACACATTCATGTCTAGCATGGGTTTTACTCGGGCTCAATGCTTCATGGCTGAGATGGTTCTCTCTGAGCAAACTGGCTGTGTGACTGAAGAAACTTGGAGATTGGCGCCACGACTAGTTCATGATATCGAACTACTTTCTCCGGCCGAGACAATTCTGTTTCTACAACACTTGGCACGGTCTACCTGCGATGAGGACACTGAATTCTTGGCAAACATACGATCTTGCTGTGAGCACCAACTCATAGAGGTTCCCTCGCTCGCCCAGCTCAAGGCCTTGAACTCGACTGCGTACATCAGTGGTGAGATTTCTGCAACGGACCTAGTAAACTCCCGCCTGGCTTGGTATCGAGAGCGAGGTTGTCAGCACCCGGATCCTTCTGAAGCCATCTCTCTGTTCAGAGAAATTGATACTCGTATATCGGACGTCCTCATGGATAGGCAGATGCAGGTTCTTTCTCAGCTCGAGGTTGTTCTTCAGACTGCTTTGCAAAAGAATCATATCGATGCTAGCGCTGACCTCTTCGCTTTGTCAGTCTTTTGCGCATTCCGCAAACTAGCACTCGATGAGGTCTACATGGAAATCATGGACCGCAACCCTCTTCCAAACTCTCATTCAGACCAAGCAGCCTGCTTCGCAGAAATGTTCGCTTTGGGCTCGCGGTGTGAGAACTTTTTTGACATGACTCCCAATGTCTTGGGAAACATCCTTTCCGCAAAAATCCGTTCTTACTATAAAGTGAACCAACCACCGCAGCGAGATGACGCTTCCACTGAGCTTCCCACGGCGTATGCGTCCGCGCAGGTTGACTTGGATCCAGACGCTGGACCACAAAAAGCACCGACGTACTACCAAATCACCTTCCTAGGCATCTTTGCCCTACCGGCCCTTGTTGACATCTTGCTACTTTCGACCATTGGACGAGGTCTCTATGTCACTGCATATATGGCTGAAACTGAGAAGACGATGGCCACAACAGCTCTCATGATAGCTCTTCTCATGTGCGGTGCAATTGGTACCTGGATAAGCTCCGGGGGTACTTATTATCTCCACTCCATGGCATTTCCTGCAATGAACATGTTTGTGCTGTCCCGCTTCATTGCCGGACTTGCGATCTCTCTTACGGTGGGCATACTGGCGTTAATAGCCATAGGCATTGTCAAGGGATTTTATGCTGGAGTTGTGTTCTTCCTCTATTTCTTTATTCTCAGCACGTATCTTACGGTGCTCGCGATACTCGCCATATACCAGTATCCAGGATTCATGTTTCAATCGGTGAGTGAAACTCCTCAATCATTTGTGTTTTATCGCATCTTTCTAATAATGTTGGGTGGAGGTGAAAGTATCAGGGCTAACTCGGCAATCTTACAGGGAAGAGTGGTCATTATGATACGCATGCCGATCCTCCTTATCTCGCCCATTTTATCATTATGGATTCATCACGACATCCTGATTTACCTTTGCATCATGGCCGGTTTCTTGTTTTCTCTCCTACTCGGAGCCCGAAGCATTATCTCTCAATGGAGCAATTGGTATCTCAAAGTACCTTGTGTTACAGACCATGACGTTGTACATTGGTACACCCAAAAAGCACCAAGTGACATGGCCCCTGAAGACTTATTGGGCAGAACAGATCTTGCAGCAACACCACTCCCTCGAATGGCTCTCCAGGCCGACGTTCTGAAGGAGCGGAACCGACGACCCTGGAGTAAGCCTACGGCCGACGAGTTAGTCTTGCGGCTGGCAGATGGCTACTCAGCAACGATGTTCCTAATGGATTGGTATTGCAAATACTCAAGAACGAAGATGCCCTTACCGTATAGCCCGACGTGGAATCTCCAATGCAAAGCCGCCGTTGAGACTCTAAAGGACATGCAGAAGGGTCTCAAGCTGCATAACGCGTTTCTCCATTGGCGTTATACAGGCGACGAGGTATGGTGTGGTACACTCTACTTTGTCCTTGCTCTGCTGGATAAATGGGTAGCGCTCGCGACTGGCGCTTCAGTCGTTGGTCTCTCCGATGCGAGCAACGAGACATATCGTCTTTCAGTGGGCTTCGGATTAGCTTATTACCTTATAGGTGCGGTTTGTCTCGATGGTGTATCGCAACCTCTGTGGCAACTTGCGAATAAAACTATCTCTCAGCCTATTACTTCGTTACATTTCCTTCGACAGGCCACTGTTGCTGATGCTAGGGCGAAACGAGAACTCTACTTGAAGAATCTGGTGAAGTTCTTCTGCCTGCATCTCTGGGGTCTCTCTATTATGGCAGTGCTCATGTGGTCGTTCGAAAACTCCATAGACGCGACTGTCATGTACCTCTCCTACGTCGCTGCTTATACCGGACTTCTCTGGCACCAGTACAACAGGATATTCGCCGGCCCACTCGTATTAAAAGACCTTGTTATAGCTGTGATACTTGGTTTACTGACGGGCCTACTTATGCATCATTTCCTGCCTCGATTTGAGTTCAATAATGTCATCGCTTTAGGCACTGCGACTTGGACGGCCGCCTTCCTGTCCTTGTGGAGCTCAAAACTGGGTTTGCCAAGCTTCAAAGACGAAAATTGCGTCAACACGGCCCCGACCTTTCACTGCTGCAGCACCCTCGGGCCTCATTCTCAATTGTCGCAGACAACTTTATCGGAGAAATACGAATCTATCTGCGCGCTGCCGGACGACTTACGCTACAGACTGGACCCGATGACTTATCCCGGAGTTGAGGTGATGAATATCTTGATGCCCCAAGGCAAGCTGTATAGGTCAAAGATTGTGCAGGCTGCTTTTCCATCCGCAGAGCTCTTGATCCATAGGATAGCAGAGACCTGGAAAAGGGGAGATACTGTTATTGACCTTGTTCCAGCACGCCTTCCTATCCAACAAGAACACAACATGCGAGCCATCAGTCGGATTACGGGCGATCAGTTGCATATCTTCATTTTCATCGGACTTGATATTGTAGGAGGTGAATGGGTTATGGACGTTCACCGGAATTGTAAAGTGTAAGTGAACTCTTTCCCCGGAGGTCATCATCTCTTAACACGTGGGTTTCTCTTTTAGTATTGCAGAGGCCGTGATCAAGACTACTGCCGAATCCAGACTGGGTCTCTCGTATGATCATTCGTCGTTGACAGAACTACTGGCTGTGAGCGACCGTGGCAAGGAGGGTCTGTCAATCCCAGAAGGTGTCAAGCGACAGCTCGAAACTTCAGCCACTGAACGAGCCAGAGTCATCAAAAGTGGAGATGAGACGCTGCTTCGCTATCTCATGTTCGGTTTGGACTGCGACAAGGATTGGGATAACCTCCCAAGGGCTATCAGGTCTTTGCTCCTCAAACGGTGTTGCGGAGAGCTCTGCACCATATCCGACGATCAATTGAACTGGATCCGCTCAAGATTCTGCCAAGCCAATTCTCTGAGCGTTGAAGTGTTTGTTGCCCGATGCAACCTTGGCGCCTCTTTGACAGACCTTATCATGGCCTTTGCGACAGCACTGGAAGCGGAAGGCACCCATCGATATCAACCCCAACACCCTGATTCAAGCCACGAGATATACTTTGCTGGCCTCCTTTCGCCCAGCACTGAGGATTCAGGCAAAAAGTTCATTGACCTACTCAAAAGGCCAATCTATAAAACCCACCATACACTTCAAATCATCTTAAAATTCTTTGTTGTTTCCCTTGTTGCTGAACCCGAATTCCAAAGGGAATTGGACTACTTTATGTCAGGGACTCCTTGGTTCCTTTGTTGGCCCGTCAATTTCTGTCTCAATGGGGTCTGGATGTACTGCAAAACACTACAGCAATTCATCCTTCCCACTCTTCTGGTACACCTCACCTTCTCTCTGGCCAAAAGGTTGATAGATGCTAATAAGCCTTGTTCGTAGTTGTATGGTCGTGAAAGCGTCTCAAAACTTTATAGCGATATGAAAGGCATAAGGACGGTGATAGAAAAGAACCGGATTGTCATCGAAAGTCTTAGTGGCCCCTCTACCTGCTTCGTCACAACTCAATCGGACGGTAGCTCTCAAGTTGCTCAATATTCCGGGCATCACGTCCACGAGCCAGGACGCCAAGAGCTCATGTCCGTTAACGCTTATACGGACAAGTTATTTCTCAGCCGGAGGGAGGAGTATGCTCATCAGTCACTCGTCAACTTGTTTGAGTACGAGTATTTTGATGGAAACTCAGCCCTGCATGGCCGGAAGCTACACCGAAAACTCAATTCAAAGATGCCAATGCGACGTCGATGTATCAAAGGGAATCTCAACGGTCAGGTCATCCAATATAATCAGGCGGGCTATATTACATCTGGATCAGGCATCAAAGACGACAATCCTATCGAGTACAAATTCTGGTACCGGAAAAATGCAAGATTCGGGGACGAACTACTCAGAGCCGAGTACGTCCTTCCGTTCATCCGAGTCGAAGTGTTCTGGTGTGTGCCTCATTCAAGTTATCCAGACAAATTGGACAGATGGATTCCTCACTCCAAGGTGATGCAAGCTAAATTCATACAAGACTCGATAATTTACACGAGCAAGTGGCACTATGATCACAAGTTTCATCCGGTCATTTCGACAATCCTCAATGGCGAAATAGTACCAACTCCTCCAATGATACAATACGACTGGCTCGGAATTCTCCAAAAGCCGAAGAACTGCAACTTCGTAAATGACAACCCGCTCTTCTCGTTCAGAACACTGGGCACTAGCTTTTTGTCGCGCATGCTGGGTCTCAATTCCCGGTGGTATCCCATCTCCACGGCTCATGCCAGAACCCACCTCTGGAAAACGTGGAAAAACGGAAAAGAGCTTGACGCCGTCACTGCAAGATGGCTCGACGGTGTCGCATTAAGATCAGAACGGGTCCTGAGACCTTACTGGAATGCCCGGGACTTTGGCCTGCTCAAAGCTGCGCAGGATTACCTGAACTCGGAATCCGACACTATCATGGCAAGTATCGACATTGAACCAGAGATCAGCTCGTGGACACCGCTCGCGTTTAAGATCAGTGATTTATATAGCTTTGGGCAGGGTGGCGATACTAGGATCAACACAAGAACTCTCTCAACCCAACTACAAGACAGCGACAGCACACTCCACGTCCTCGCCATGGATACCGGGACTTGGCCTAACGAATCTGGAGGCGTCTCCGCCTGCCGCAGAGACATGGTCAATAACCTCGATACCATTCGATGGCACATTCTCGCTGAATCGGCTAACGACTTTGGAGTACCCAGATTCCAGATCGAAAAGAACGTGCAATCTCTCACGGTTTTACCTCTGTGGGGCCTGGACTATCTCACGCCTACTCATGGGATTTTCCAAGACTGTCTGGATTCTGCGGTCCAGAAAAGATTGCATGATACGAGAAATGCGGATATTAAGAAAAGGTTCATTCCCATTCTTACCACTTTGGTCCGGTGCTCACGAGCAATTCACTTCGAACGACACCACATTGAAGAAGCTACGAAAGCCATAGTAGACTTGAACACGTATTTTGAGTCATCTCGCCACTGGAGTGATGTCTGGATGAGCGACATCGTCAAGGAAAAATGGCGAGAGCTATGGCTGACCGAAGATATGGAAAATGCAACGCCTGTATCAGAGTGGTTGGATGCGGAACGCCCGACAATATCACATCTCGATCAAGCGTTGGATATGTGGCATCGCTGTAAGCAATCTTCTTTCCGAACTGATTTCGGCTGCCTTGATATGCTGACCCTGCGCGATCTCTTCAGATTTATTCATATTGTCTATTCCTGTGCCGGAAGATATCCCCGATGTCTTCCAGGCGTCCCATCACTTTGCTGGTGCCTCATATGGTGTCGTCTGCAAAATGAAACGGAACTGTACTCTCCACGTCTGGGACCATTGCATTAGCTGGAGAGAAGTCACTGTGTTCTTGTCCTCCGCCATGTCTTTCGACACTCCTTTTGTCTGCACAGCTCTAATGTCCCTCTCACGTGTGGCCTCCGTTGTTATCTTGCATCATGCGGACGTTGTGCTCCCTTGCGCGGATTTCTTCAATCCTGGGTGGGAGGTTGAACTAGGATCCGGCCAAGGCGATTTCGAGCATCGTCGTACCTTCGCTCGAAAGATCGATCCAGTGGTTAATGGAATTACTGATATGGAAAGATTTAAGCCCATTGAAACCATCAAGTCAAAGCTGCCAACAGTGGTTATGCTCTCTCATGTACGGTATGTGCATCCTCAAGCACACTTGCTACAATAAAACAACACCACCGTCGAAGACTGGAGAGCTAGCTGACCTAACTTTTCGAGTAGATTTGTGAAAGACATTAAGAACGCAATTCTGGCTGCCGACATCATCGTCAACGACTGGGGCTTCAGCGATTACCGTCTTGATATCTACGGAGACATGGAAAAGGCTCCTACTTACTCCGTAGAGTGTCAAGAGATTATCGCATCGAAGTCACTTCGTGATAACGTCTGCCTAAAGGGTCTTGGTAGCCCATCGAAAGCCCTTGAAGATGCTGTGAGTATCTGAGCACTTTACCTGCTGTGATATAATGTCTGACACTGACCAACATGTTCCAGTGGATTTTCCTGAACTCTTCCGTATCTGAAGGCTTACCATTGGCTATGGGAGAGGCCGCTCTCACAGGAGTACCAGTCGTCTGTACAGATGTCGGCGCATCCTTTCGGGTTGTGACCGACCCTATAACCTCAAAACGCTTCAGTGCAGTGGTACCTCCCAACGACGCGTTCTCCCTTGCTAAGGCGCAAATCAATATCCTCGCCTTACTCGACGAATGGAGCGAGTTCGCCGAAGATGAGGATGGATACCGCCCCAAATTGTCAACCCAGCCAACTCGAGAAGAGGTAGAGCAGATCACGAAGAGGATGTACGAGAAGACCGAACAACGTCGCCGTCTGGGTATGATGGGCCGCACAAATGTGCTGAATAGCTTCTCTAGCGAACGCTATCTTCGGGAACACGAACAGATGCTTTGGATTGGCAAACATCGGAGTAGCAACTACCATACCAGAGTCGGCAAATCGATGTCGAGCAATACCAGTGAGACCGCTGAAGTGGCCGACAGGAACAAAAGACTATGGTATGAGGCTTCTGTGCAGGAGAAAGCCAAGGCTGGGGGGATAACCAGCGCACCGATATCGAGTAATGCAAGTTGGACCAAGACGGAGGGAGAGCAGAGCAATCGTGGCAGCAGCAGTGCTTGGCGCGAAATCTCTATCCCGGAGAAAGTCAAGCTCGCGAAGATTGGGAAAAGTTCGTTTATAGAATTCTAGACATAATAAGCTTACCATAATTTATAATTATTTAATTCAACAAGATCATCACTAATAATGAAAGTGTTTTTTTTTATTTAAATTTTATTTTTAATTTTTTAATTTTTTAATTTTTAATTTTATTTATTTATTTATTTATTTATTTATTTATTTATTTATTTATTTATTTATTTATTTATTTATTGATTGATTGATTGGGTGGGGGGAGTTGTGTGGGCAGACACTTCCTAGACAGTCTTCTGCAAACATACGATGTTGTCACTGCGAAATATCTCACTAAGTATATTCCTGACAAAGTAAGAAGAATAGAGCCGGAATAGGTTTCGAGAGTTCGAAGATGCCATTCTGCTCGACAGAAACGCCTTTCTGAATTTCATGCTCGTGAAAAGCCAAGGAATGGAGGAGAAGCTAGTCCCAAAGTTACTTACTATAATGGATGTTCCTTCGACACTAGGTTGTCAAATGGCTGGTCATCTTTCGCAGCAGCAGTGTACCAGGTGTACTCGAATTCAGATACTCTTTCGGAATTAGCGTCTCTTGCATCTAAAGTAAAAAAGAAACTGAACTTGTAGCGTCCTGAACGTTTTTGAAAGAGAGAATACGACTCTGGGATTACGAACCATCAATCCAGCCTCCCCGGGTCAATGCATTGAAGCACTTCTGGTAAAAGGCAGGGCCATCGGGAATGAACCCAATTGAGATCACGCTGGTGGATGAGTTCAAATTTATTGTAGTCAAGAAACTCGGGATTGAAATTGTCCACCTCAAATCGACAGTACGCTGGGACGAATGAAGGTTGGATTGGGCTCAAGTCGATTCCTTTCACGTCAGCTTCTGGGTGCTCGTCTGCGAAATCAATGCACTAAATGCCAATTCACTTCTGTAGTCAAGGACTCTGTTACGTTGGTGATTAGCGCATATAGCAGCTTGCCTCCCAAAGCCAAAGTGTAAAATTGATGGCTATCTTATCAGCAAAAGCTCCTTGCCATCGACTGGAACTTACCTGATGTTTAGGTGGTCCTGTGCCTCATCGTTCTATGATAAATCGGGCGTTAGCAGCGCTTTCTTTTATCCTTCTCTGAATGTTTCTTACAGGGCCTCAGTAAGTGTTGTTCCGTAAGAGTGATACGTCCTCCTATTCTCTATGCGATACTTCTTTATTGATGACCCTATCGAAATCGTATCCATCATACCAGAGATCGACTCTCTAAACGCTGAATCACCATCGAGGCTGGTAGGTTCGTCGGATAAATGACCGGGTTCAACAGGTGTAGCACCTTCTGTGCCAATTTTCGGATCCATTTCTTACTGTCGGATTAAACGAAAATCGCCGTCAAAATACTGAGAGATCGGAAGAATGCGGAGATCAACAAGATTCGGCGAGAGAGATGGGAGCGGGCAGCTCGTAAATATCTAAAGTTCGTCTGTCATCTCAGCCCAGCGTCCCTTTCAAAGAACGACCAACAGACTGGCCTGTTGCCGAGTTGGTCCCCCGCATGGAACCGTTGCGGCGGGCTTCATTCGGGATGCGGATAGGCGCTCGATCCAAATATTAATGCGCAGAGAGAAAACAAATGCAGTCTTGTTGCCGACGCGATCTGCAGCAACTTCTGTGCTCGCTGTGCTGTGCTGCGCTGCTGTTGAAGAAGGACACAATAAGCCATCAGAGGCCAATTCATCGCTGAATAAACTTGCAGCTGGCAGACTACCCTGTTCATTGTCTTGATACCGTAGCAACTAAAGCATTCAACTGTAGGAGAAATACAAGTAGACGGAAATGAAAATGCTGAGAACTTGAGAGCGATTGATTGTACAGAGTAAGTGCCGGTAGCTTGAGAGATAACAGAAAATAGTTCGCAGGTTGTTGTGGGCTGCTGAGGGAAGTAGAATACTGACTAATCCTGCCAAGCACACCTGGGCAGCTGGAGCGTCAAACTCCGTTTCAAGTATTTTCAAGCACTCGTTTACCACTCCATAGTATAATCGTCCGAACGCACTACAACCCATCACGTCGTTTTCTCGCGGCCACAGAGTCCCGGTCCCCGGCATTAATATCGCTATCGCTGCTTAAAGCGCCTGCCCGACCATGATGTTAGAGCAATCGGACTCAATATCTATTCGGAATAGAAAACGCCAGGCCAATGAGGCAATTTGTGGATCATGTCGATGGCGAGGCTGGTTCGCACTGACACCAACACCATCAAAACGGCAATTCAAAATGCTGGAGAGAGAATATACTTTCGTATATCAACGGTTTACCAGTTTACCCGGTTCCACCTGACAATCGACCCCGCAACTCAAACTCCATGACTTCATCGTCGCTCGCGACGGAGAGGGGTAAAGTTTTGCTGACCGCTTTGTTGCAGAGCTGACGAATTGATTGGTGGCAGAACGTTCTGCCCAAAGGCGGTGAGCCAAACTTTAGCCCTAGCACCTCCGTCCTTTATGTACAGACCTTCCTATAGAGGAAGGTAGCCTAGATAGGTAGGAATTGAACAACAATGTAGGGTATAAAGAGCAGTATGGCAGTTGTGCCAGATCCCAGAAGGATCCCTCACAGGATATAGTACTGTTCAGAAACAGCTCCAAGAATTGGGCAGAATGCGCTCCTCAACTCTTGTGGCCGCAGTCGCCTGCTTCGCCGCCTGCTTTGCTGCACCGACCGCTGACAATCACCATCACCATTTTGTGCTCCATGAGAAACGTGATGGAGCACCTCATCAGTGGACGAAACGCTCACGCGCACACGCCGACGAGATACTTCCCGTCAGGATCGGCCTCATCCAAAGCAACCTACACAGGGCTGAGGAGTACATCCTTGATGTTTCGGACCCAAGCTCTCCCAATTTTGGTATAAGTGTCTTCAAATAACATCTTCTTATACAATCTAATACCTTTATCAACAGGCAAGCACTGGTCAGCTGAGAAGATCGCCAATACCTTTTCACCAGCGAAGAAAACTGCAGATGCAGTCGCTGACTGGCTTGTGAAGTCTGACATTGATGCTACTCGACAAACATATTCAACAGGTACGTCTACAGGCAACTACTCGGCGAGCTTTACGTGAAGCCGGGCTTTCTGGATTTACCATACTGAAATTTGACCTTGTTTTATTTGAAATGTTTTCGAAACATTGGGATATTGCGAAATTGTTTTGGGTCGTTTCGAGACTCACTGTTCCAAATAATTTTATGTATTGCTCTCACATCAATATTCCAAGCTGTTTGGAATATTTTGCCTATCTCGGTCCTCACATAGAACCGCCCAAGTAACTCAGAATCCGGAATATCAAGTCTGACAAAATAGGTCGCAATTGGATCCAGTTCGATGCGACAGTGGCCGAGACGGAGCGGCTGTTCAACACGGAGTATCACTACTACGAACACAACCTTTCAGGAGGCTACCGTATCGCCTGTGACGAGTACCATTTGCCACAGAGTGTGCGTGAGCACATCGACTTTGCAGTAGGTTCCTTTCTTATTACCAAATTAGGAATTTGTACGGATATTGATTTGGGCCAAAAGATGCCGACGATTCAGCTTGAGGGAATGCGCCCAATACCCAACTTGCTTCCGAAAATATCCGCTCCGTCGCCTTTCACCGGCTTGACTGGACTTTCGCACTGCAATCAGCTGATCACCATCGAATGCTTGCGCGCAATTTACGAGTTCGGCCCGGGAAACACTAGCGCAGCAGGCAATGAGATGGGAATTGGTGAATGGGCAGACTTTCTCTACCTGCCTGATCTGCCATTGTTCTTCAAAAATTTCACCACTCAGCCCATTCCTGCTGATACCGTTCCTGACTTCATCTCCATTGATGGTGGTCAGACAGCCAATTTCACATATGACAATGAGACAGGGGCGGGCGTGGAATCGGCTTTGGACTTCCAGACTTCATACTCCATCATTTACCCGCAGAAGCTTAGACTGTACCAAGTTGGCGACGGCGTTAATGTCGACAGTGTCGGTACCTTCAATATATTTCTTGATGCGCTGGATGCGTCATACTGCACTTACCTGGGCGGCGACCAGCCTTATGTTGACCCAGCTTATCCAGATCCTAACGAGGGCGGCTACACGGGTCCACTGCAGTGTGGCGGCGCTCCAGTGAGCCACGTTTTCTCGTTTTCATACAATCAAATCGAAGCAGCTCTTCCCGTGTCCTACCAACAGCGACAATGCTACGAATGGATGAAACTTGGTCTCCAAGGCGTCAGCGTCCTCTTCGCAAGCGGCGATTCCGGTGTTGCCAATCGATACAATGCAGGCTACGAGAATAGTTGCCTCACCTCGCCAGACGTAGGCCCATATGTCGATATCAACGGGACTCGCTTCTCGCCTTCCTTCCCTACAAACTGCCCCTGGATCACTGCTGGTAAGTTTTCCTGCTCCGTCAATCATCCCGCCAAACACTAACATGCCTCAAGTGGGCGCAACCGACCTCCTTGGGGGCCGGAACGGAACGATAACTGGTGGCGAAATGGCCGTGTCTGATCCTGACCCGACAAACCCAAAGAACGACTATTACTCCGGTGGAGGCTTCTCCAACGTCTTTAGCCTCCCTTCCTACCAATCTGCCGCCGTAACCAACTACCTAACCAAATACCCACCCCATTACCCCTCACACATCTACAACAACAGCGGCACCAGTCGAGCCTACCCTGACGTCTCGGCATTGGGCCTTAAACTCGCCACTGTATATCTCGGCAACACGTACGGGATTGGTGGCACGAGCGCATCGACACCCATCTTCGCGAGTATCGTGACGCTGCTGAACGAAGCAAGAATCGCAGCTGGCAAGGGGCCGATTGGCTTCTTGAACCCGACGCTGTATGCTCATCCTGAGGCGTTCAATGATATCACTGTGGGTGGGAATCCGGGGTGTGGCTCTGAGGGCTTTAAGTGTGCCCCCGGATGGGATCCGGTGACCGGGCTGGGGACGCCTAATTATCCCAAGCTGAAGGAGGTGTTCTTAAGCTTGCCGTGATATTCTGTGGCGGGGTTGAGATAGAGTGCTGTTGAGGTTTAGAGTGCGCAAAGGTCTTTATTGGTAGGGGATCGCGAAGGGCTCTAAATACAGGGTGCGAAGGCTGCTAATATTTAGTATACTCTATATTTTATTCTAAGAGCTTTATCTAACTTTTAAAGTCTATTTTAAACTCTTTAATCCTTTTTATTATAACTTGACATTTTTAATAAATTATTGCTAAGATAGCCTACTGTCCTAGTACTAGCCTAAAATGACGGAGATCATCCTGCAGGGATAGAAGAGCAAAGGCGAAAGAGAGAGAGCACGGGTAAGCACGCAGTGAGGCGAGGTGAGTAAAAGGGCGACGAGTTATGTCAGTTGGAGCTGTATGTGGGCGAAATATAGTGGCATTTCTAGGGCCTAGCTGATATCTAAGGAGCCGAAATTCAAGGAGGGGAAGAGCTCTCTTATATCACAAAAGAGGGGAAAACACAAGCTATACCAGATTAGCAATTCCAACCAACAAGTTACTTGCGCCATGGTTTGGCGAGCACTAAAAGCGAATGAGGATTCATGTTAAACACCTCGATTTGGCAACGCCCGACGACACAGTCTCGTCAGTGGCTGAACCGTTATACCTTTTGACAATGACCCTTAAACGCAGTTGTATGAAGGGCATTTGTGTTATTTGGAGCCATGGGGTGGCTCACATGATGCACTGAAGTTGGCGTATCTGGTTTTGGTAGAGGGACACGTAAACCAGCAAGAAGCCTTTGTCGACTTGGTTTCCAGAAAATGGGAGCGGCGTCACAGAACCTCAGACATCAAGACTCGGACCCCCCCCCTTTTACTTCGTGGAAAATCTGAAACCAATCTTCCAAGCTAATGCGTTTGTCGCGTGGCCTTTCTGAGTTTTGTATCTCATGTGTGTTCTTTGTTTGATCTACAAGTGTAGTAGAAATACTAAGCCGAGGAAAAGTTTCCTCCCCATCAGCCGCGTGCATTGGTATCATTGAAGCTTTTTTTTATCTCTACAAAAGTTATATAATTGCAGCCGGATATTGCTATTTCAGGACCCAAAGTTGGCAGTCCAAGAGAGTGATGCTCAACACCTCGTAGAAGCTGCTAGCGGAGCGCTGTGGACCTTTCGCACATTTCATGTCAAGGCCAACTTTCGTGCTATTCCTGGGCAGCAATAAGCCGAACCAAGAACTATCTCTCAGACTTTGCTTTTACTCACGGACATCAGTTGGTCCACCAATTCCCGGCCCGTCTGATGATATTATATTGCCTGTGAGCAAGATCCACCCACTTGAAGCCTGAAGCTTATTCCTCACGAAACGTGGCGAATGCGATAATGGCCTGTTCTGCGACTCTGGTGGAATTGCGTGCAAATGGGACAGCGCTAAGACATTTCGGGATGTGTTCGACCTCCTGGCTCAGCACATTCCGACAGTTGAAAGATCAAGGGCACGCAGATGAGTTGCCCTTGCGCTGCTTGTAAAAACAGGAACTGCAGCACTTATTGTCTTCTCTGAAAGGACCGAGAGTCCACCAGCGTTTGTCAGCACTTGCTGAGGAAGCTGGAAGGACTCAAAGTTATACAGTAAGTCTCGACTCGTCGCTGGAACTCGAAGACCGGTATCTGATCCAAGAAACCGGTGCATGCGAAGCTAGGGATATGGAATGAGACTGCTCGTTGTTCATTATACCCTGAGCACTGAATCTTTTTGCTAGGTTTCATCACTATGAGTGGGAGCTGAGGAATCTCGTTTGGAAGTAGCGGGGCGTACATAAGGGTTACTGGAAGTGGTTTTGAGCTAATATTTGTCGCCCTGGAAGAATAGCCTGGGTCGGATAGAATATCTGGGCTTTGCCAGCCTGCCATGGACGTCCCTGGCCCAGTGGAGTAAATCGATGCCGCTCTGGGCAAAGAATTGTCTTGTTTGAATCGTAAATGATTGTGGAAGGTTCAAGGGTTATGATTTTAGGGATGCGAAAAGAAGATGTTTTGCAACTCTAACAATTAACAGATCTCGACTTCCGCAATACTTAGCCTCCCTATCCAGTGGCTCGCTAGAGCTAGAAAAGGCGGTTCGGAGGATTTTCCTCGTTCTCCAACAAAAGATGGGTGAAAAACAATGCCAATCCCACGATTCCAAGAGAAAGGAAGACTTATCTGTCAATGTTAAGGAATGAGAGAGCCAGGTGATCCACGAGGGGCACGGGCACACGCACACGCCGACTCAATCAGAATTTATCTCAAATGTAGAGAAGCAGTCACATCGTAACTTGCAGCCCTTCCACAAGCCATAGGATCGATCTTCAAAAACCTTGCAAGATTCTACAGGACGAGAGGTTAAGCGACAGTGACACAAATGAAAGAATTTTTTCGCGTGTTTCACAACTTCGGAGGCTCCAGACTTGCATGCGATAGGTAGGGCTGTGGCGTCCAATCCTTCGGCAGCAGAGTGACAATTTTGGTATTCATAATCTACAAAGGACCAATCGGCTATAAGGGCTAACAAATGTGGCTTTTTACAGCATTCCAAACTTCTTCTTCGTTCGTTCTTCAATTCTTCGCATGCATGCGAAAAGTAGAAAAAAGTTTTCACCTAGCTTCGCTAAACGGACCCTCATTTACTCCGGACTTGAAAGTGGCTTCACAATAATCAACGGGAGTGGCTGCTTAGTTGTTTGTTGGTGGCCCTGTTCTGGGAAGCAGAATGGGGCGGTGTAGGCCCAAGAAGAGCCCTCGAAGCTCAATTCGAAGGAGCGCGCTGCACCAGGACATAATTTAGTATCTAAGCTATCTTACGAGTAATGTTGGATCATATTATTGCGTGTGCTGGCCCAAATAGAGCTTGTAGTCTTGTCCCTGCACTTCCGGGCGCATCATGTTCTGTCCACCTTGCCCCCTCAATCTGAAGGTGTCGATGTGAGCCACTGAGCCTATCAATGATTGCGCCTTGCAAAACTTGGCAGCATGGGTGAAATCCTGGAATGTCTATGGCTGATCACGTTCGAAGCTTTAGCGGTGTCTAACCGTTGTATGCATATGGGAATTATCGACCCGCAGCCTTAGAGAACGACGTTATCACTTTCAAAAATACTGAGAGGTTTGGCAGTGCTCTCCTCCCAATTTCATAAATAGCCATGGCCAACCCTCGTCGAAACTTCAACAATTCTTCGACAACTCAAGAGCACCGAAACACCAGGTAATTCAAGTTTTAAGATCGAATGGTTTGCAACGATGGGTATGAATGATCCCCCGTCTCAAAAACTACGTTGTAGAGCGGGCTTCAGCCTTGTATTTACGGGGCTTACACCATCTCTTTCAGCATAGTACTGACTTCGAGTATAGCCTCCGCCGATACTATAATGTCAATTGTCTTTGGCCTCCTTAGTACCCTCATTGGTCTTCTTGGAGTTCTCATCGCATACTTGACTCTTCAGAGCATGAGAGTCGAACCTCGTGAGTGGCTTTACTGGCTCAGTCTTGTTCGTTCAATCTTTCTGTTACTTTCTGGGAACTATCAGGGCATGGGTCGACATTTCCCTTCTTATTGCTATGCCGAAGTCATGATTTGCCCTTCCGACAAGATGATATGGAAATTCAAGCTAACACTGTGCGTGCAGCTACAGATATCAATCTACAACTCCTCGAGGCCAGCCTCTATCATCGACATGAACACACATACCACCTCTCTTCGGACTCCCTCCGCACATCTTCGGAGACGAGAACCCTGGCGGAACGGAATAATTCTTGGGATCAACTGGGCATAGAAGAAGAATTTGAACTTGAGGAGTTTTGAGCTTTGAACATGAGGCACTTGCCTTCCGGAGTCGAAGAAAATTCTGGGCATGAACGGCAAAGCAACGGAACACTTAGTCCGAGGCGTTTGGCAAATAATGGCAACAATGGCATGTTTGATTCTCCACTATCACAGTATCCTTTGAAAGCCACCAAGAAAATCCTTGGTATATCAACACTAACCAGGGCTGGTACTATGGAGTCACATCCGATTCTCAAACAACCCTTGAACGCCATCATATGCTTTGCCTGGTATATCAGACAGCATCAACACCTCATCTCTTTCCATTGGCCCTCCTCGCCTTCCCTGGTCTTTGCTTGATATGGCCCTTCATCTTCTTACTCGAGAATCCAGTCAAATCTCCACTGCTTATCGCATCTCCACTCTTGGCGAACCTCTTCTTGCCTCCATGCCCGAATTTCGCGTCTTTCTTTTGGCGCTTGTTGGGTCCTTGCCGGTCTTTTTTCAAGGGCTTGGTTGAGGATATCTCGTCTTCGAGTGCGACATCGAATAGATCTGCTTCGTTCGTGGCTTCGTTGTCTGCGCCTTGACGTTCTATGGCTCAAAAGTCAGCATAGGTGAAGAGGGCAGATGGAGGGGGGGATACGTACTTCTCTTCAGGGTCTTGATCTTATCCAGAGTCTGCTTCCGCTCCTTATCTCTCTCCTGCAGCTTAGCAATTTGCACCTGCTTGCCAAACTTCTTTAGATCCCTCTGTTTTCTAGCATCTGCGCTAGCCTTCTTGCTCGCGGCCTCATCAATCAACTTCGCCTTGATCTTAGCCATATGTTCATCCGCCTTTACCATCTCTGCAAAATAATCTGTAGGCCTCGTAAACGGCACGCCTTCCGCCTTTAATAATTTCCTCGCCTCTTGTACGGCAGACAGTGATTGTGAGTAGAATGCCAATTCGCGGTTTAAATCGTCGGAGACGTCTGGGATCGAGACTGGTTCGGAGGTGGTTATGGATTGATGTTCGGAAAAGGGAAGTTTGGATATCGGGAGTGCGATTCGTTTTAATGCAGCGGTGAGAGCGACTGTGTTGTTTATTGTGAGGCGTTGGTGGGGTATCATGTCTTCCTTTTCTTCTTCGTCGAGGTCTTCAAGGTCGGACATTGGGATATCTTCCTCGTCTTCGTCATCATCATCTTGTTCCTGGTCGTTCCCACCGGCGGAGGAATCGCTGTCGCTTTCGTCGATGCCTGCGAAATCAATCTAGAATTTTGTTAGAACGGCTCAATTTGGAAAGGAGATTAACAAACCTGCATGGGCTCAACAGCCTCTTCTTCACTTCCACTCTCGTCTTCCTCCCCATCTAACTCCACTCCACCACCACTCCCAATCCCATCATCGTTCTCCTCCTCGACATCTTCCCATTCTTCCTCAACCTTTTTTCTTTTCTCGTCGCTCTTCTTCGATTTCTCCTTGATTGCAGCCTTTTGCTTCTTCTTTTGTTTCAATTTTTTAAAGTCCACTCCTTTGTCCGCGGCTAAAGCTATCTTCAATCTGCTTTTCGTAACCATTGCGACGGTATTTGGTCTCTGGGCGCGAGTCTGGAATATTGGTGAGATTGCGAAGAGCTGGCGTCCAAGATTATTTCTCGAGGGTTGACTTTTTTGGACGCTAGCAGCTGACCGCCTTAGCAGAAAAATGTCATCGTTTATTCTACGACTGCTCCTCTTCTCTCATCTTTCTGGAGCATTTTTGATTCTATTGAATCCTCAAGCACCGGTCAAAATTTGCGATATTAGCCACTAAGTTCAATTAAGTGACGATTAGTTCTGTTTAACAGTCTGAGAAGGCTATTTGGAAAATTCCTCTTGTCGTTGGTTTTGCAAACGGAAACAGAAAACCTTTTGCTAGCCCCCACAATTAACGTTGCGCTTCCCACTCACAGGCAACCTACATGCCACAGAGATGCTAGTGCAAAAGTTATGTGAGATATGCGATGAGATTCCCTTTGAAGAAGTCCAGCAAGACCCAACCATGAACCTACCTTTGTGGATCTTGAGACCCTGGAAGAGATCAGAGGCCGGAGACAGTCTCGGCTGGTCTTAAAGGCAGTTTATGATAATCGAATTGAGGCAACAGGAGGATGCACTGAACGCGATGGCAGGCGCCACAACAAGGCTTGCTCGGCAAATGAAGTGCCACATTCTCGAAGGACTGCCAGTAGTCGCATTGATTACCTCGTCTTGTTTATTCCTCGGGCAATAACTTGCGCCGACAGAAAGGATTTCCGAGCTACTCCTGGGCAGGTTGGAAAGGTCGGTCCAACCGGGATTCCATTTGCCAGCTTGAGCAAGTAAAAGAGTAGCTTGCGGAAAAGACTTGGATTATATGGTACAGCATAAGAGACGTCCTCTGGGGCTCTCAGCCTGGTCTGGACATAGACGCAAATGAGGCGTTTCTCCAAGCTTCGACTGAAGACATTGGATATCGGAAACGATGACCATTTCCAGCAAACCGGGCACTTGGAATCCGTACCTCACGAACTCAACCCTCTCACAACCTGGCCGCCGATTTCGTTCCACGTCCATATCATGTGTTGCATTTTGGACAGTGGCGATGTTCCGCTGGATTCAATATCTCGACGTTTATCCACAGAGTCTGGTAAAAAAAAATATCGATTGATATATTGGATCGAATGGCCGATTCTGCGGATTTATGTTGAAGGATGGTCCTGCGCTCACGAACTGGTCTGATAAAGTGTTGGAATTTGCTCTTCTTTTCTTAGAGGGTGTCCCTGGGGAGAGCTCTTTGTTATTTAACCTGAATCCTAACTCACTTCTACGTAATGGCGAACGGGCCTGTACTAGTGAGCCAGGGACCTGTTTCGACTCCTCGGCAGTCCATATCGTCCCATTCGCACGTGACTGGCGACCTCGGGGTCCACATATAAAAATTGCTAGGTGATTGTGGAGAGCTTCTAAACTGCCTGCCTATTCGTTTACATTATTGTAAGTTCCATTGGAACCCGAGCAACGTAGGCTGCACGCGGGGGACTTCGCCTGCTAACATGGTAACTTTCGCGAAATTTAGTCCGTGGCGCAGCGGTATTCAGCGAGGCGGAGTGATGGAGCCTCGAATTGTGCTGCAGGGAATCAGAATCCTGAGCATCGAAGCGCGATAATATACCACTGATAGACGACCGGTCCTCAGTTCTCGATATTCGACTCCCCTGCATTTTAGATCTCATCAGTCGTGAATCCTCACTCATCATCATGTCTGATTTACCTGCTTACACGCCTGCCCCGGTGTCGCCTTCCCTGCCCATGAGGCGTTCCATGGCGGGGCCCATTCAAACATGCTCCATTGAAGACCGGCAGCACGACTACTTTCGCATCACTCGCGATTCTCCCAGCAGCTACCAGATCAGTCTCACCATCGACGCGACACCTCTCTACCGTGTCGAGATATCCCAGGATCCGTCTGCCATCGCCGATATCCAGCTCTTCACAGCGTTCAGTTCCGATACCGTGGACGCCGCCTGCCGCATCCCTCCCAAGCCTGCCAAAGGAGCCAAAAGAGTGCCCGCTGCAGCGATCTGCACGTCGCTCCCGCTCTCGGCATCTGCTAAATGGCATCCGCTTCAAAAAGCGAGTGCACTGACGTACCGTGAGCACTACGGCGGCGCCTTGCCTCTCGTGATGGTTCCCGGCTGCCCGCCGGTCTTGCGCAACTTCTCGTGGAGGTTTGGGCAGACGACGGCTGAGGCGGACGTAGAGTTGTGGTTGAAAGAAGAGTTACCGTACTCGCCCAAGGAGTGTATCGATCGCGGACAGCTGTTTGCACAGTACTATGGCAGGAGCACGAGGTTATACGAGAAGGGTGTGTTAGAGATCCGGAGGGGTGGCGGGCTGGAGTTTGAGTTTGGGGTTGTGGTGGGCATTCTGGCGGTCTTGGAGCTGTCGCAGAGGAAGTGACAAGTTAGACCGTTAAAATACCTGATGAGGACGAGTGAAGAATCTCACACTTTCCACACATAGCATCACCCCTCTTCACTTTCATTGCTAGCATATACGCCACTTCCCATCGCATTAATTGTCTTCAAGTAACGCTTCTCCTACACCCCACGCTGCTGCTCCGAGTGAGTGACGAGCCATGGCTCAGCATAAACATAGGCTTCGACCTCCTCTGTACCCACAGACTAACGCACACCAACCACCCCGTAGGTAGTAGGTTCTTTCAATTAGTCTGTCATGTGGAGGCAATGCAAACAAGTAAACTCCCTTCAGTTGCAGCACCGAAATCATTAGAATTAAGATAACATCACTACTATTAGACCAATTAACTTATTTTTGTTGAAATCAGCTATTTACACATCCGACCCAAGATTATTATTCTCCAGATAAAGCATTCTGAGTAATGCTCGTTGAGTGGAAGAATGACGTTGCTGAAAGACGAGGTTTGGGACAGATATATCAGACAGCACTAGGGAACTCATTCCCTCCGGGCCCCATTGGAAAAAGTTTCTATTGGGATGATTGCAGAACAATTGTTGCGTCTTCAAATCCCGAGTGCGACTCCCGAATCACTCTCAGAGAGGCTCTACTCCATACTAACTTCGAGATTCTGAACAGTGAGATATGGTCAACTCTCTCAAAGCAGGAGGCATCAAACCCTATTCTCTCTCACGGCACTGCAGGCGGGAGTAATATCATCCACAATGGGGCTATGGTCACGCACTGCGAGAATGCTGCGAAGACCAGCAATGACAGCAAAGGTGCTTGGTACTGCTCCAGCCATCAGCGCAGGGAGTCCGCTACGGACGTGTGATTCAAGAGCTTCAAGGGCACGACCAGCACGAACTAGGAACCGGATGTCGCGAATATCGATTGTTCAGAAGCAAGCACTTGCGATGTGTATTTTGCGGGAACGTCTACAAAGCCGCCGAGTACGACGACAATATATTTTTGTGCAAATATGGTTACTTCGCCGGGTACATATTACTTGTACGGCGGCAGAGTCAGGGTAGATTGATGTGCACATCAGAGGAGAAAGAGAAATCCAGTAAGCGGTCAAGAGTCAAACGCGATACAAACACTTGAAAAGGCATTATTTCCCAAGCTCCTTCTAGTATTTGAAACATGTCCTTCGAATGGGACAGTAAGCATGGATTTCCGAGTTTCACATCCGAGACTATCAAATACGCCGCAAACTGTCGGTAAACTCCAAGTTTGCTTCTATATCTTAAATCCAAGGTCCATTGTACACACATAACGAGCTCTGTATTTTCTATTCATCCCAATTTCGAAGAATCCTGCTACAAAGAAACAACCAATTTGCAAAATATTACCGTCATTCTGTTCCTCGCCTGTCAACCCTTAAACCTTGAGCTTCTCACCTTCTTCTCCTTCGCTTCGGCCTCTTGCCACTCATCAAATCAATTACTCTTCTTCGTCTCAGAGATCAAGAAATAAGTACTGACAGCACCCACCAACGTACAAGCAAAGAAAGATCTATAATACATTAGCCAGTCCAATGACCGTGGGAGCGGCAAGCCAATTGAAAAGTAGTGCAGGGAGAATAGTGCAGGGAGAATAGTGCAGGGAGAATAGTGCAGGGAGAATAGTGCAGGGAGAATGGCGCCGAGTTTTCTGACTGCGGCGGAGAGATTGTGTGCGAATCCCCTGACCCGGAAAGGGAAAACTTCAGCGGGGATGATGAACGTCGTTGCGTTTGGGCTGAAGTTGAAGAACTACCATACACATTAGTAAATGTTCCGCCCAGTGCAAGATGGGGAGGCTCACCTGTGCAATAGCAACGCAAACGAACTTCCCCGCTATCCCCAACTTTCCATATCCACCCGCCAGAATCGCAAACATAAGGGCAACCATTGAGAAGCCTTGTATCTGGATCCATCGGCGCCCCAACTTTTCAATAAGCGCGAGGGCAAAGAATACCCGGGCACGTATCCCGCGATCACAATGGTCAGACTGCCCGCTGCATTCCTCATCACAGCGTCCCAGGGGGTCTTCCCTGTCGAGAATCCAATATCAACGAGTAACACCGATTGGTTGAGATTGATGCCGTGGAAAGCTACGTCGAGCAGACACCAGCAGGATGCGGTTCCGATGAGGGTTTTCAAGTGGTGCCATTCGGAGAAGCAGATGAAAAAAGCGTTGAGTTTTGCCTTTCGGCCTTCTTGATGATTTGTTAAAGGGGTCTGGGAGGGTCGTTGGGGCCTTGCGGGTGCTCATATGGACAACAACTCCACACCAGACACAGCATCGATGTCACTTTCAGACACTGGCTGAGTAACATTGTGGCGTACGCTTGAGGATGAAGAAGGAATGTTGAGTTCTCACGACTCGATGTATTTCTTTCGCTCCGGCATGCGAAGGCGTGACCAAAGTATTGCAAAGGCGGGAATTAGCGCCAGACCTATTTGAATTATCCAACGGCGTCGAGTTGGCTGTAATGCCCGTCACCTTGGATTCCATTTTTGAAAAACTGTAAGATGATGATTGTCACCACAGAGCCGGTGAGCGTTTCCCAGACTTGATTGGAGAAGATCCCAGCCAACAACCGACTGCGGGTATGGAGATTTAAGCGTTGTGATATGATAGATGCGGACATGGGATAGTCGCCTCCGATTATAATGTCCACTAGTAGGCAGAAACCAAAGATCCATATCATTTTGAGGGTAGGTGTTGGGATACTGTTGGGGAGACTGATCGTGGGGATGGTGCCGATGATGTAGACGATGAGTTCTTTGCCGTAGACAGACTTTCGGCCGAAGGCGTCGCCGAGGATACCAAACAATAGCTGACCAATGACGCCAATGTTTAATGCTGTGTTAACTGCTCCTCGGAGAAGAGGTGGGCAGTGGCCATTCCAGTATCCCCCGCGGGGGAAAAGGGGGCGGGGGGTGGCGAGTGGGGGTTTGATTAATGAAGGAGGTATTTACTCGTAAGTCCAAACAGAGGACACAAGATTGATGATGAATAAATCATAACAGTCGAGGGAGAATTCAACACTGCAACTGTGAGTCATGTAGTCGGAGGGAGGACGCTTGAGGTAAGTACCCAGTGATACCTACCCTAAAGAGTGAGGTCTCCTCTAGTCACGAGATGCCACTTGCCCATCTTCCTCTCCAGTTGTGCTTTCTCATATTCAACTTGGCGATTATTAGATCATATTTCCAATTAGTGAAATGTATCTCTTTGACATACAAATGAGACAGGATTGCCATCCTTATCTGCCCTGGAGCACCCTGCGTCTTCCCAACGCATGGCGAATTATTCTCTCGAGTCTTAATTGGTATATTTGGAATTTGATTCTTGTACAGCCTTGAAAGTATCTTGCAGGATTTTTGAGAAACGAAATTCCTACCATCGCGAAGCATTGGGATCTTGATAGTAACAGAATATAGACTAAGTCGGAAGTTTTAAAAAGAGAGATAAGAAAACATAGAGGCTGCGATTGAGCTTGCCTGCGTCAGGAGAGGGGAACGGAAGAAGTGTCATCGGGCAGACATTTTGATAGAGGGGTGAAAAGAGATTGGTCAAGGAGTGTACTAGTGGCCAGAGAGAACTAGCAGAAGGTTTGTTGTGTTCTCTACTAACCTGTAAAAGCAGAGAAAGCTTGACCTTTAACTCTTTTATCCTAGTGCCTAGACGCGGCATCCAGGGACACTCCTTTTCGTGACTATTTCTCGATCTATCGACCTTTGCGCATGGTATAAGCCTTAATTATTAATTCAATAGTTAGAAATCATTAATATATTGTTAATTGAGTCAATTATTGGCAATAATCATACCTAGGACACATGTTTAAGGGGAGGTATATGCGCATCATGCCTGAAGATCAAAGTATAAGTCCCGTTCCCTTCATAAAAACGGTCCCAATTCATTAAAAAGTAAGATTTCTACTTATTAGAACGTATCCTATAAAGCAATTAATGCGGTACTTGGTCTTGTCTATATCTCTAAATATTTCTCTCTGGTATGGTGTCTCATGTTAGTTGACATTATTCGAAGAGTGATATGAGGCATGTGGTGGTTGGGATAATTATACAATAAGGGAAAAGGGGATCTGCAAAAATGAGGTTCATGACGCGGGGCCTGTATTATAGCGAGGGTCCGGGGCATAGGGATATCTCTTCAGGGATTTAGGAAAGGAAAAACTTCTACCATAGTCTGCCGAGTCGAATTTCTCAGTGGCACTAATCGTAGGTAAGATCGACCAGAAGGAGATTTGTCGACCATTACACATTGCACGAAATGTGTTTCTTGCCCCCAAGCAAGTTACTAGGGAATCAGGATACCGACAATCTGGCTTGCCAACCTTACTCGCAATGAAAACCGCCTATTTCACAGGAACACCAAATTCGCCTAAATCTCTATGTGCGCTCTAATTTATTACTACCCCAAAACTCACTAGAATATGCCCATTTAATAGCAAAATAAAGAACAGAAGCATATCTAACTTCTGCCCAGAATTTGAATGCCTAAAATTATTAGCTCCATTTTAAAAATGATTATTTTTGTGGCCGGGTTTTCACGAATTTTGGCTTGTTTTGAAAATGGACGGTTTTCAATTCAATTGCGCGCGCCTTCGTAATGGTGGGGCCACTTGTGGACGTTCGTACTCTCTCCCCACCCCCTAAATACTTGTAATAGTGGGCCCACGGAGTGGCATGGCCGTGCCAGCCTTGTTTCTATGGGCCTCCTATAACAAGCATTTGGGAGTAATGGTGGGGCCCTAGGGGCCATTTGTGGACGTTCGTAATTGAATTTGATCACGTTTTGATCACGTCAATGCTGTTATTCTACGAATACCCCGGCTCTTCACGGTATTTTTAAAAGTATTTCTTCACCAATTTCACCGATCACGTGCCTAGTCGACAATATTTTGTTTGCTTTGGTTTGGCAGAGACTTGTACAGTACAGTACTGAACTCAACAGACAGATTGGCGTTTGACCATGTGCTATCATATGGGATTTCTAAATCCGGGGATGGAAACGTAGCAAGGAGAACGTACTGCTACAGTCTTGGTTTTCGAAATCGCACCAGGTTCGTTCCATAGGTACGGGTAGCACGATAAAGGTTTTGCCCTTAACAAGTAAAGTTTTTTTTGAAACGAACTCTCCTAGCTTTTGAGTTCGCCCAAAGCGGGGCGACCCGTACCGCACTACTAAAATAAAAGTAACAATTCTAGAAATTCAAGAATCAGGTAAAAGATAGATATACTTCTATTCTTTTATTGTTATTGACTTGAAGTATTTCGATGAGGTTCGGCATAGTAATAGATCTGCGCGTTCATAGCGTACTTTTGGTGTTCCTGAGAAGTGGACGAATTTCAATTGCGGCCGCCTTCGTATAACCTTAACAATGAGGCCAGCTTAAGGCAAGTAAGATTAAAGTTCATCTTCAACGTTCCGTACTTCCCCGAGTTAGACTTTGAAGCCAGCGGGCCTGGCCCCGATTCATACTTTTGCTTTAAGTTCCAAACAGGGAATGAGAATGAGCGTTCATCTTTCAGTGATATATGAAGGATATGCAGCCAGGCTTCCTGAAATTTTGTTTCACGTAATACTTCACAACTTTTCCTTTGTCTGACCCAATTTTGAAGCACAATGTTCCACCTCGCAATAGCGATTCCAACCCTGGTGGGCAGCATCATCTCGATGTTTGCTGCAGGATCCATCTTCCTTTGTTACCTCGTTCTGCCACCACAGAAACATTTCAGACATACTCTCATTCTCAATTTGGCCGCTGCAGGTAAGTTGAGCATTCGAACTTCAACTTCAAAGTTGCCAAACATTGTTCTAGATTTTGTGAACGCTTTGAATAATAGCATTTCTGGAATATATGCACTTGCCCATAAATCCATTCCATCGGGCGTGCCTTGCTCGATAAATGGTTTGGTTGGGCAAATGACAGTGCAGGTAAGTAAGTGCCGGTAACTCCCCCGAAAATGCTACTAAATAGACGCGTAGGCGACCGACTTCTCTATTCTTTTCATCTCAATTGCCACTGTCTTTACTCTGAGACAATTTAACTACAAGCCCAAGTCAAGAAACTCGACAAAGTTGCTACTTACACTTGGTATTTGGATTATCCCATCCATCACCGGTACGTCTTTATCTAAGCTGTCACTCTATCTCCCAACCATCTGCGGTCTTCTCTAATCTCTGTTAGGCTTCACTGGACTTGCCTTAAATGCATACCAACCTGTAAGCGGCAACTGGTGCTGGTTCACTGCCAGTGATCCTATTCTCCGTTACACTCTCGGCCATGGATGGCGCCTCACCATCATCTTCATCATAATATGTCTTTACGGCTACCTATCCATATACATGCACCGCCACTTCGCTGCTCTAAGGGAGATTGAAGATCTCAACATTGGCTCAGGTGGCGACACGTCAAGCCAAAGCGTAACTGCCGGCAGTATCGACGACTCCACCTATGAGTACAACGAATTCGAAGTTTTTCACGAGTTTGAAGATGGCTATCTAAGAACAGAAATTCCCATAAAGGAAGCCAGTAACTATCATCTTCCCCTGGAGAATGCCAAAGAGCCATTGTCAAGTCAGGAAGCCCTCGCTTCGGATTCCAAAGACATGGCTCTGCCACTTCCCCCTTACAGTTTTATGAGACAGCTCATTCGTCCCCATAGCTCAGAATTTACCACTCCTCTGCCGCCTTCCTCCAGTTATTCCAACCGACCGAGCGAAAGGTCATCCTTACTCACCCGCGATCCTCTCGCCTTAATTCGACGACCACCGCCTTCCTGCCCCACCAGTGGCTCAACAAAGGCACCCGCTCAACGCATCACGATCAAAGCACGAGAATTCCAGATTCAAAAGCTGTTGTTGCTCAATGCATATCCGATTGCATATATTATCTTGTGGACCCCGGGTCTTTTAAATCGATTTGTGGAATTGAGTGGTCACAAATCGCGAGCGTTGGATGTCATGCAGTCCAGCACACAATTCGTTGGACTGGCCAATGCTTGTGAGGACACCCACATTTCTCCTTCGACGCATTTGCTTACTATGAGCCATAGTGGTATACGGATATAACGAACGGATATGGAGTTTAGCAATGTTAAGGTGGAGGAGCAGGGGTAAGAAGGGAGCAGCTATCGCAGATGTCAATCGGCCAATAGAGTTAACGGAGTCAACGGGCGACAAACGCCCAGATGGATGGATCTGAAGAGACTTAGGATTATTGAGTCTAGGAGCGGGTTTATAGGTTACTAATTATTGATTAGGTGAGTCAAAAAGGGTGGATGGAAAAGTGTAATTTAGTATTAGATACGGTATTGGTTCTGCTACAAAATAGAATTTGTATACGTATACGTAAGAAAATATCTAGAGTCATAATAACTCTAGCTTATAGGTTCATTCCTCTCCTGTCTTCAGAGCTTGTACAGGATTAAAGGGTGTGCGAGACGATGGTTAAGGTACGAATCCGGGAAAGGATGCCAATAAATCTTACCCGCTTCCTTTTACAAGCAAAATTACATTATTGAATGCACTCACGTCGTTGTCGGTGCCAGATCAACAGGCTGTGTCGTCGTGCGTGAACACATACGAGTCGAGGTTAGCGTTGGCGTAAGTGCACGGTGCCTTCTTTAGCCGTTTGAGAGTGATGGTTGGCCTGATACAGTACGTACTCCTGCTTATAGGGTGTCATCTCTACGACTCGCTCAAACAGGATGATATTGAACTTATGTTGCCCTTCAGGCCCGGGGTTATAAAGTCAAGCTCACTTGCTGGTGCTTCAATAAACCACCAAGATGCTTAACTAGGGCTCCGATTTGTATTTGAATCATTGAGGTATCATTCATGAATAATCCCAAATATTTTGTGGACTGGGGGGGCTCATTCATAAAGTTTAAGATTGATATCACGTGCCTATGCCTTCCCTGAACTCTAGGTTTACCAGCCTGAAAATACTTTTTTAGAGGAGTTTTAAATTAAAATCATATATTGTAAACAAACTATGGTATTATAATACAAAATTGTCCTTTGAACTAATAAATTAATAAGGGAGTTATTTCAGGAAATAATTTTTAAAATCACAGGGCAAATTTTACCCATCACCTTCCACATGACTTATTCATTTCATGAAATTTTTAATCATTTTCATTATAAAGCCCCGGAAGATTATTTGAATTCGAGTGGTGAATTGGGGGAAGATATATGAATCATTCATATTGGAGCCCTATGCTTAACCACCTCATCTCTTCGGAAATCAAGACGATTCATTGTTCGATCAAACTTCCAAGCTACACAACAACCCAACACGAACTAATATGGCTGCGAACTACATTAAGAACTTTACGATTGTTTCGGGGTAAGTAAACAACTCTAATAGTCATGTTCCGTGCCTTGCTAACATTCTACCAGGCTGGCGACCATGTTGGCAAGTTCATCACAGAAGAACTGCTCAAAGCTGTGAAGAACATCGTAACCGCCACCACACGTGTCGACAGCACGGCCGAACTACCCTCCGGTGTGCAAGTCAAAAAAGTCAACTATGACGACCAATCTACACTTGTTTCGGCTCTTCGGGAACAAGATGCCCTCGTAGTCACCTTGAGCGCCTTTGCTCCCCGCGACACGCAAACCAAGCTCATCGACGCTGCTGCCACTACCAATATTCCCTGGATCCTACCCGACGAGTTCGAAGGGGCCCTCTCGATGTTGAGATACACAGAGACAATTCCATGGTCATGAGAGACGCGAGTGCCAAAATTCGCGAGGAGATCGAGTCACAGGGGAAGAGTTCCTGGATTGCTCTCAAGTGTGGCTTCTGGTACGAGTTTAGCTTGTCGGGCGGCCCATACAGATATGGATTTGATTGCGAGGAGCGGAGCGTGCAGCAATTCGATGAGGGGTGAGGTCAATATTAATACTAGTACGTAGCCACAGTGTAGGCGTACTGTTGCAGCGTTGTTAAGTTTGAAGACCACACCGGACGGAGGGAGTAATGAGGATGTA
>NXFV01000991.1:0-14490 GCA_002803225.1 Gamarada debralockiae | reverse complement strand
GTGACTCATACCGAAGGTTCTAGTTATACTTATTTGCCACTGGATTTGTCACCCCTCTACTACAAACTTCTGGGCTCTTCAATATCCAACAATGTAACTTTAACGACAAAGTTCAAGAACAAGCCCGCTTATATCTCATCCTTCACGATCAGTCAGAACGATATGCTGGAGTCCTTCCTTTGAGTGACTAGTACTGAGATAAAAGATTGGAAATTGGCGAGGGCCCGGTTCATGAATATTACAAGGCTGCGGGAGAGGAGTTTCAGCGGGGAAACAGATCTGGATTTGGGAAATCGCCATATTCAAGATCTTTCTTCCCAGAGTCAAACGGTGATTTTGGGGCAGCTAGAGGCCTTCATAATGATGTATTAGGTCTGCCAATGGAGGACCTGGATGAATTCACTGCGCTTGCCGTCGAGGTGACCCAGAACAGTAGCGGTACTTGGAATACTAAGAATTTTAAGGCCACTGGCAATACTGAGGGCATGTATCCACATTCGGTCATTCCTGTACATTGCTAGGTCCTTTGATCTCTAGATGTTCTATAAAATCATACTTAACTAACAGCACTAAACAAGACGAGGATTAGTAGTTTATAATTAAAAATCGAGATGTTGCAGGAGAAAGGGTGAGCTAGCTTAAATACACCTCATATAGGGAGGGCGGTTCCGAGGGAAACGGCCCCAGCAACTCATTCAACGTTACCTTTCATACCATATCTCTTTCGTCCCAAACTTTGAAGGCAAATTTACTGGCGCAACCCATCCGCACAATGACAATGATGACACTTGGTCTGTCCATAGCTATGTCACTCTGTCAGGAAATGCTTCTGTAATCAGTAAAGCTAGATGGAAAACCTCTTCCTGGCAGCATCTAATGCAGACATCAATGAACACACTGAACTACCGCTGCCAACACCTCTATTTCTAACACACTCATTCAAGTTATTTAGTCATGTGATAACTTTCGATCAATGCAATGGGTCAGTGTAGAGCAATAAATATGTTATTTTCTCAAATTATTCAAGTATTATATGTACAGAGAGGTATGATATAACTACATAAGTGAGCGTGGTAGGCAGCGGTGTAGTTGATCATCCCAACATGTTTGTGCTCGTATTGCTCCGCCATTGCACAGCCTGTGCGGCTTTCGACATGGCGCACAGATGAAAAGTTACAATTCCACCATGGACAACTTCATCCATTCTGAAATATTTTCAATTCTTCACTGTGCTACTACATTCCAACTTTCTGTGTCGGGCTACGACGCTAGCTGCTAAATTGTTAAGTAACACGTGATTAGCCTACACTCGTTCGCCTTAAGGCGCCCTGCCTCTCTCAAGTGGCCAATCATCCAGGAAGTCATGGACAACTACACGTTCAAGGCTACTGTCGAAAATTGCATATTCAGTATGGCTTGAGATTTTTAGTACTTCGTTCTAACCGGGCTTTAGGATCCAAATTTGAACATAATAGATTTTAATATATCTTTTTAAGTAGATTCTAGTAAAACAGCCGGCGCTTAATGGGGAAGATCTTATAAGCTAGTCCTAATCGATCGCAATCGATCAACTCAGTCGCAATCAATCACTCGGCAATCAGGCCAATCAAAAACCACCATGCCTAGATATAAAGTTAGTGTCATAGGCCTGCATCGTAGATAAACGTTGCAAGGGATCTGAACACATCCTCATTTCATGAAGATGGCTGAAGGGTGGACGTTGAGAAAGGCTCACTTCACGACATCTGCTCGGGATTTTGGTGGAACGACGGGTTTTTTTTTAAAACTTCCAAGCGAAATGGAGACGTCCGAAATTCTACGTCCTTTCATCTCATAATCCCAATTTTCAAGACGTATTCAATTCACACCTGCGAGGTGCCGGCCTGTGTCGAGAAACTCCGAGTGAGGGGCTCGACGAACATAGATGGCAGAGTCTTCCGTCCAAATGACGGGATAAGGTGTTTGACGACCCCTGACTCCAGGCAACGAAAGGTTGATCGAATATCTCCTTTTCATAAGCAACGCTCAATTGCAATACTTTCAGGCACCGACAAGTGTCGCGTCGATGCTCGATTGGATACGTAAGATGTGGTCTGCTTGAAATGTTTAGGAAGCCTAACCCGAGCCGAAGGCTGCGCCACAACCACACAACACTCGCAAGGCTACGAAGTACCTCGTTATATAGAGGTAGATGCTGCTGCAATTTAATTATTTCGTTCCAGGATTTACATCGCTTGAGCCAACGCCTAAGTTTAAATCTCGATCAGATATAATACCAATACCTGTATGATAACCAACCCTATGCACTAGAGACATTTATTTATAGCTTGTTTAGTAGGATACCTTCGCAAAAGGAGAATATTACATATAGTGTAATATGGATAGTGATAGACCAGCAGTTTCAGTATCAGAAGATATCCCAAGTAATGAAGATCTGGCGGACCAGATACAGAACGAGTGGAAGTTCAAAATCAAAAGAGCCCCTGAGAATATCGTCATTAGATTTGGCATTGTTATGATTGTTCTTTCCTTTCTGGAAGTTCTATTGATTATATCGAACAATCTTCATTACTTGGGATACTGGGAGTTCTTCATCACAAAGTCTTCCCAGTACCGCGACGCCCTCATCCACACACCTATAGGTCATGCTACGCATCTCGACTCAGCATTGTTAGATTCGTATTCTCTTTGGCGAGGATGGGTCGTACCAAGTTTCTTGGCCAGTTCTACCTATATCGTTGTGTCATTACTCTCTTTGCGTCACGAATTGTATCATTGGAAACCGGAGTTACTTGCACACTATTTGAAAACATCCAAAGCATCGAAAATCATGGATTATGTATCGCCAAAGTGCCTGGACTTCGTCTTTCACATTTACGAAGATAAACATCGGAAGTATGTCGCCAAAAGAATCCAGAAGCGGACTCACCGGGCACTAGAAGATTCAAGGGAATTTCTCAAAGTCTTGAAGACTGTAGCTTTCAACATCGTCCTATCATCTATCACAGTACTCGTATTCTGGGTTTTCCTCCTACGAACTAAGATCGAGTCTGAGAACATCGTAAATCTTCCAAAGTCTTACGTACCCCCGACCCAGGGCATCCTCTGGTATCTTTGCAACGACTTTTTCTACTTCTATCCGCACTGGATAGCACACCACGGCCCATCCACTGATGTCTTCTATTACAAAATCCTTCCTCTGCCCGTTGCTAAAACACTCCATACATACTTCAACAGATCACATAAATTACACCACAAGACGAAAGCCAACCTCGGCATAGCGGCATGGTATTGCTCTCCCGGGGAACAAATCCTCTTCAACGTGTTCCCCGCACTCATAGGCCCATATCTCACCCAAGTCCTCGCTGACGCCCTTCATCTCGAACAAACATGGGGCACTCACCTTGTGACATTATACATCTGGCTCATGGCCGCCTCCGCGAAATCCGTGTTAGCTCATACAGGTTTCCGTTCTTGTTTAAACGACCCGGGCAAGCATGATCTTCACCACGAACGCGCTTTTAATCCTAGGACCGCGGTTAACTTTGGGACAATGGGAGTCTTTGACTGGTTGCATGGGACTGGGAGTTCGATTCCGGAAACCGATGCTAGGGCTTGGCGGGAGCAAAGGGATCGGCAGGCTGCGCTGTATGAGGCTAGTAGGCGGACCGGTGTTGCCCTTACGAAGGAGCAGATGGACGTGGTGAAGCAGCCTGATCACAGTGAGGAATGGGTGGAGAAAACTATTTGACGTGATGATTCAGCATCATTCGTCTCCGGCCAAGCCAGGGGTGGATGCTTCACAGAGACGGAAGTTTTCATTCACTTGAACTTTCGGCTTTGGCTGTGATGTTTAAGGAAGGCAACCAGGGTCAAATTTATTATATTAAAGCCTTGCAAGTGAATCTGGTTAGGGGAGAGTTTGTATTTCTAGTCCAGGCGTATGATCGATCTGGAGCATCATGAACGAGGAAAAGGTGTGCTGAAAGACAGACTCGTTTTCCTGACCTCCATATCCATCATCGATTTTCTCCCAATCTTGCTTCAGGTGTGACACGGCCGGTGTTGTACTCCATACTGGCATTGCAATATCTCGTTCCGCTTGCGTATGTGACATTCCGGGCAATCATAAAATCGCTCCTCCTTTCTGCATTTATGCTTGTCGCCCTCGCAGAGATATGGGTTGTTGTATTTGCAGGACGATCGGACGAGGAGCTTGTGGCCGCACTCGAAAACGAAAACAACGGTAAGGCACATTGCGATGATAGAAGTGTTTGTGCTGAGGGATGTATCAGCGGGTTGGGACGAACTGTGTATTGAGGAATGTCAGCAGGTGATATAGATGGGAGAACGGCGTCGAAAGACTTGGGAGAACTTACATTTGTGGAATGAATTACTCGAAGTCGAAGTCGATTGTTCTCGATTTTGCTTTGGGCTTGTTCTGAATCTTTCATCGTAGGTCAGCGATTCTGTTCTCCCGTAAACAATTGTGAAAGGAAGTTGACTTGCCTGAGTTTCTTCAATTTCTTTCGCTGTGGCTACTTGTCAGCATCATCGAATCGCCAAGAAGACTCATACTGTTCAAATGGGAACTGTTCACTTGTTCTTTGATCAATGGTGAACAACTCACAACATCTTTCGCCTCTTGTAACGCCTGGTCCCCCAATTCTATTCTGTACTCCTTCTTCGCGAGCTCGTACTCCAGTCCAAAATCTCTCAAATTTTGTTCGTACAATCCTCGTATAAGACACGCCTCGCATTTCTCCCTCCTTGGGTGCCTACTGTAGTTGACCGCCTGGTTATCAGGGTCGCACAGTTCGTCTCTTTTGGCATTGACAACGCAGCCGAGTCGAGCAAGGTCTGTATTGAACCCGGTCAGCAAATATCCACCCCCAGTTTGAATAGACTTACGCTTGTGGCCGCATTGGTATACGTCAATTTTCAAATAGCACATCCTGGTGGCGCCCAAATCTTTGGCCAGTGTCAATCAATACTCAGAAGGTGAAGATATTTGATGTGGCGTATTGTTTTGGAAGTTGAGGAAATGAATCTTGAGTTCGTACTTTCCTTACGAGGACTGCCCTTCCTCGCGATGTTGCAGGTCCTTCCGGAATGATCTAAGGTGAAAACCCCGGCTTTCTCTGGATCCCAGAATCGGCGGACAGACCCACGCCAGTGCACCAAATCGAGTAAAGGCCCCTTTCTCAAGCGAGCCTTCGCGGAGACCTCAAAAATTCGCGAGCGAAAAAGGGGATTGAACAGAGCAAAACGCAAAAAAGAGTTCAGCCCAAAGTCGAGTGCTTACATTCCTCGTCGTCGAAGATCAATTTTCGGTCTCAAATTGATCTCTGTCGCTGTTATTGTTGAATTCACATTCGTATACGGAATTTCCGCTCATAATGCTCGTGTTTTGTCATGAGGTTCGATCAATCATTAGTTGTTGGCCATCTCTCACTTCAAACTCTTGAACACATATTTGATCTAACCAAGGGGCTTTGGCGCCTGTTGTATTTGTTATCGAAAATTTGGTTTTTGATTATATATTCTTTTTAAAAGTGTGAAACTCGCGAAGTTGATGGGACTTTCGCGTGGTGGTCGCGTGGGAAAGAATCAAGTCTCCACGACACTACGGCATTTCGAAGCTCCAACTCTTCGCTGTCTCACTTTATTTAATGAAATTTGTCATTTTGGTTTTGGTATAGTGTATTTACGGAAAACTTTTTTAATTTTTCACGAAACTAAAAATAGCCTCTCTTCACTCTCTCAGATACAGATCATAGCGGCCACCATTGCGATTGCGTTTTGAACTGAGAGATAGCCTGCCTAGAATGAATACATTGATGTCTTATTGTGAAGGCTTTAGATTCAAGACGCTGTGTCCATTATGAATATTCATTTATGCGAGCAATCGAAGTGTGGGAATATATCTTCATTCCGGGAAACTCGGCAAACCGAATACCAGAAAGAGATTGATCGGAGATTTGTCAGAACTACCCCCGAACATTGTAAGAATTTGACTTTAATTTGGCTCTTTTCACCATGCAAGGAGTTGTGCGCTTTGGGTCTTTTCCTACAAATGGAAGATTCAGCAGAGAAAAAAGGGGCAAGATGTTGGTCACGTGACTGTCTAACCTCGCCTTACTTGCTGATGGCGACCTCTTCCAAGGCATGGGCCACCAACAAGTCGGCATTTGCAACATCATGGCGTAGGGATCAAGTCATTCATTAAGGAAATATAAACTAGCAAGAAACAATAGGGGTTTTAAGAGTCATTAAATCGTGAGCCGGACTCCGCCAACAACCAGGAATCATCCGCCCTCTCACAATACTCCAGAAACGGCCGTCAATCATCCAAATCATATACCTTGCGGTGTTTCCATAAGAAATTCCTTTCCAAACGCCCATTCTCAATCCGAACAAACACTCCCATTCCCAGACTTAGTTCTGAGAGATCTTGTTCTGGACAAATACCACCATCACTGCCGAGAACCTGAAGGCGGAGCGTTAGCAAGATGTGTTGTGGAGGAGAGGACAGACTTACGCAGCAGTCGCAGTAAAGATTTCAACCCGTGAGCTTTCCGATGAGATAAGGACGAGACCAAAGGCGAAGACGGTGTTGAAAAGAGCGATTAGTCCAAGTATCATTCCCATCGTGTGCACCCTGGAGAGAACGATGATGGCGATGATGGGAAGGAGGCAGGCTACAATGGTTGTCAATATGGACGTGACGCGGAAAATCCAGCTTTTCGAGTAAGCGGTGAGATTCTTTTCGCCGACCTTAGAGAGATTTGAGCCTCTCGATACCGCAGTGTCAGTGGTGGATGCATTCGAGTCTTGACGGAATCGTGGAAGATGGCATGAAGACAACCGGCCCTTCACTCTCTCCCAAAGTTTCGCCCAGGTAGGTTCTCCACATCCTCTCCACACATAATGGAACAGCGGGATAAAGCTGTACGCGACCCATAACGTTAAGCCATCCGGTTTGCTTCCCACCCGAGGGACTATCAGATGCTCTTGAAATTCTTGCGGTACCTCGGCGCGCTTCACTTCTTGAGTCTTGAAAAAGCCCACGAAAAGGCCCCAAAACAGCTGCCAGAATGATTTTTGCGTTCCGTTCGCCTTCCCAAGTGTGCCCCAGGTCTTGGAACCTGATCCCGTGATAGCAGAGCCATTAAAAACTTCCCTTGCACAGTTCCTCAGACACTCGACATTGCTACTATCAGCCTCTGGGAATGCAGATACTTTTGAGAATTGGATGAGCGCAGCATCTTTGAGAATGATCAAATCAGTAGGATTCTCCTTTGCACGGAAATTCTCAAAGGGGCTCACTGTATTTATCCAGAATAGTCCGAATCTTTTCAAGGATTTTCAACTGCTCGGGATTTTGCTCCGAGTCCTTTTGCTCTGAGTCGAGCAACCAATCCAAGTCTTCTGCAAAGTGGGCTTGTGAGGAATCACCGTGGAAAAAGTCTTGGTATTCAGCTTCATGCAGTTCTTTCCTCAGTCTGATGAGTTGGGCTTGATAGTAGAGTAAGGACTTCACGTTGAGATCCGTGAAAGATGGAAAGGCTGCAAACGCAGGTTTGTCGGCTACTGTTCTGGCCAAGACAGGCCATCCAGGAACCGGACCGGTGACATCGTCTACGCTGACACCTCCATTGCGGTGATTATTTCTTAATCCAGGGCTTGGCGGTTGTGAGGAAAAGGCTGTGGTTGTAGGAGACATCTTCTCCGACCCGGAATTGGATATGGAAGGCTCGCTTGGGTCCATATCTTCGTAGATATGGATGCTCATTCTCTGATTCGTCCCAATTATTGCTTCAAGTGGTGGCAAACGATGAGTTGATAGAGCAGGAAGTAAGAGATCACAGACGGCGCTTCGCATGAACGTGCTGACCGACCCCGTCTTTTGAAGTAAAGTTGCTGGGTGGGGCGAAACTATCGCAACTGCGGGCGGGGCTTCCCTCACTCCACGGTGTGTTGTCCACGGCCCGTTGAGTCTGCTCCCAGTGTAGGGAAACGATGTCTAGCAACCAATATTCGATCCCAAGGAGGCGAAGTGCGTCGATGCCCTGCCTTTTGGAATCCGAAGACAACCCATTGGCCTCGAGGTCCTGTGGGTGCTTAACTTGAGGCGAACGAGAAGGGCCCATCATGTCATACAGCATGTTGCACGATGCAAGAAAGAAAATTTGACCGCATCTTGCATGCAGAGCGATCTGTTCATTCGTTCAGGCGAAGGTGATCCCGAAGGCTGCCGCTGCTACGCTGGCGATGTTCAGCATAGCCCTTTTTGTTGACTATGAAGAATTTCCTCTCCTGATACTTGGTCCGCAAACTCCCTCGTCGATTGCAAAGTGGCAAGATTTTGTACAAACATGTCTGATCTGGAATCATCCGCCCCCTTCAACTCTTGCTCGGACCGGCATCACGGCTTGGTGGAAGGCACGAGCCTTATTCATGCCTCCAGTGATGACGAGTAGGATTTGTGTCGGACACGGAATAATATCTCACTCTGTGACGCTCGTCACGAACGAATAGATTGCGCAGATCGATACTGCAACTCCTGTTTGCTGTGAGCTAGATGTGGGTGGACTGGTATCTGATTAGTCCATGCCATCCAATGATGCCCATTGACCAAATCGTCTGCAGTCGGAGCATGATACGAGACGTAAAGGAGTGATTGGAAAAATGAAATTGGGTCTGCTCTTTTGAATAAAGACGAGGAAAGGTCTGGCTAAGATAGAGTAGTCTCAGTGCCCATACACAGAGGTGATATTGAAACGGAAAGCAAAATAGAACAACTTCAAGCTTGATCAACCGAATACAATAACATAAGGCACCAATTTCGGATTGGTCATGACCAAAGGCATGCGTGCGCTGGCACCTCCGCCCCGATCATACCCATTATGCAACTATATGCAGCGCGTTGAACTGGGTGCGATGAGAGGCTCGGCCGAGATGCATCTGTCAAGATCCGAGCCTCACAGGAGGATGCCTTGGCTTCTGCAGTCAGGCAAACGGAATGCCAATTCCTGAATGACACCGAGTGCGAGAAGGCTGGAAGGAGCTGAGATATATAATCTCAGGCGTCTCATCGCTTCCACTTGGAATGGCATTATCCACATGCCTCTCGTTTCACAAGGTCGAATCTCACAACCACTCAAAAGAAATAGGGGACTCTTCTCAACCTTCCTGTGCACGGGTAAGCGCCAGCTATGGACAACTTGACGTGATAGGCTGTCAGCGTTCGGATGTCGGAGTTCGACAGCACGCATCATGGCGGTCAACGGTTTAGTCCACTCGATCTTAGGAAAACTCTGCGAGGACAAGTGGCGACACTTTGCGAAAACGGGATGAAATGTGGTCGCTTTATATAAGAGGGATCTGGGAGCCGCCAGGCAGGCCGGCTGATGGGTCCTTCTTTGTCAACGCCCAACCTTTCGTCCTCCCTCACTCTTTCTCTGATGCGCCGATATCGATGACCGAGTTCCCTACTCGCCCTGGAGCCTCATCACACCATCACCTTGGTTGAGACATCGCTGAATACGAGCTGAGCAACCATTACTTGGTTTCCTGCCGGATCAACTGACAAGAGGAAAGCAACTCCGCACTTGAGTCGCAAGGGAGCCACGACTGCCTAAGAAAAAGCAATCACGGAAAGCTGTATTCGGTCAGAGGCGGAACGGGAGAGCCGAAAAGGTTCGCATTGTTGGGGCACCAGTGGGTGACACTGCTCGTGACGGCCGGAAATTCTTCAAACGAAAACAAAACCCTCAACTTTCGAAATAAACAATTAAGATCTTTATGTGATTTGCACTCCCGATAGTGCAGAATCGCATAGTTAACTTAATTTTTCTTCAAAAAGCTGTTGTGGTGAGATACGGTCTTTCCAAAGTTTCTGATCCGTTACCAATTCTGACAATACCCTGGTGCGGGTCCGAGCCGGCTTTGTCAGCACCTTGCTGTCCGTGGAACCCCAGATTCTCCATCCCCACGAGACGGTGAGCCTCTTCCCTGAAGTTCCTGCTTGGAACCTGCCATCCAGGCGACTCATGTGGCTTTTCTTACTGCGGTCTCGCATAAATTTGTGAGAAAGTGCAAGTGAGGCTCTCCAAAAGGCGACCCATCACAGCAGCGAAGCACCTCTGGTCCCCGGCCCGTTGCTACATATATTGCTTCTCGCACTTTACCCCGCAGCCTCGCGCTCAACATCGTTGCAAACAAGGACCCAACTACAAACGCTTCATATTTGCAGAAGACTTCACTTGGATGGTGAACAGAAACATGACTAGAGTTCCCACAATAGATGGTCAGTTCCCAATTTTTTTAAAATCCGCAAGGGTACCTGCATCTTGGCTGACGCTGAAAGCTCCGCAGTCTTAGAATGCGATAAACCCGAGTCCATTTCGAAAATGCCCATGCACAATTTCCCCCCCATCTCGCACAGGTCATCTTCCGTCAAGCCCTCTATGCGATCTAGCAGATCTCGAATCACGCTTGTCGGATATGATGAAGAGTTGGAGTACAAACTAGATACTGCGTACGGCACAACAAACAAAGTCAAGGAATTTGCCTGGCTGGACCATCTTTTGGGCATCTTCTGCATTAGAAGGAGAGGCAGAGTTTCATTGAGTATGACAGCCATGCCAACAAAGCCCGAAGAGGACCAGGTATGTTATTTAACAACTGCTCATCGCGAAGTAGTCACTGACCCAAGTTACAGGATCACCGCCCCTCTCCATGGATTCTACCTGTCTATGTTCTTTCGAGTCAAAAGGACGAGTCAAGACATTTCATACCGAAGGAAGCCAAATGCACGATCGACACCGGAAACCTTCAAGGGAACCTGGTGTCCAAAATGTTTGTCACCAATGTTCTTGGATACCCTGAGTCCTCCTTTCAACCATTGACAAAAGCGGAAGAGGCTGGAGGGACTGGAGTAACTGGCCACAAGCTCATCCCGCAAGGCGCAATCTCCCTGACGTGGTACCATAGCAACAGCACCCGCGTATTCCGCGACATGCGCTTTTTGATCTCCGAGCATCCGATGTATGACCTTATCATCGGCTCTCAGTCTATCCACCAAAATAGGATCCTGGATGTACCAAATCTGATGGACGATCATAATGTTCATAATGTGGAGAAAGGCTGTAAGCTTGCCTTGACCCAGCTATTCATTCCCGCATCAATTAACAACCTCACAGCAGAGAAACGTGAAGAGCTCCGTGATATTATGAACGCACTAAGAGATAAATATGCACCAATTCAGAGGAAAGTAGAAGGGCCAAAAAAATCCAAGGACCCCACCACTCTAGAGCAATATCATAAGCTTAAGGCGGAACTTGACATTGCCGTGAAAAACTTCGATACCGAGAATCGACGGTTTCAAATTCACAGATACTGGACCAAGTACACAGAAGGGAAAGGTCACAACAAGGAAAAACTCGAAGAATTGCGAAATGAGTGGCAAAGAGACTTCCCGGGCGAAGAGATCCCTGCACTGGACTTGACGTCACTCTAAGGCGACGAAGGGCGATTGACCAACTTCATGGCCTATCCAGCAAATGACTCTCCTATTCTGTTGTAATTCGCTTACAGGTTATCGAGCAATCGGCTTTGGGACATTTTCCTTGTGGAGGTACCGTTTTATTTTGTTTGGGATTTCGGCGAATTGATAGTGAAGCAGCTCGGACGAATAACGAATTTCATGACACAATGCAAGAAGCACCAGTGATTAAACGCATCACGCTCACTAGAAGCCCAAATAGCGAATAGACATAACGAGATTATGCAACGAAGTGGGTAGTTCTGCAACGCGATCTTTGCGTGTACAGGCTGCATCCACATCACAGAATTCTGTCGCCTTCTTGACCTGCTCAGCCTCGTTGGTTTTCACTGGAAGCACACACCCAAGACCGACTCTCGCTCAGCCCACTAGAATCCGAAGCCTTATCACACCACCTTTTCACTCCCATGGCATTTGGCTTTCAGCTCAGCCCCGCGATTGCTGACTTGAAGACGTTGTGCAACCACACCAGTCTCACTTGATAGGCCTGCCGGCAGAACTCTGTGCTCGTGCGATATCGCTTTGCTGCTGTGGCGTGCACTTTGCCCACTAGTAACGAGGTCGATGAAGGGAGAGAATGCGAGGGGTACTGAACTAGAGGGAGTGTGCAAGACTCGCCCTATATCGGGCCCCCCCGCACGTGACGCCGGATACTTGGCTCAGCACACCTTTTCGAATATACTCACATGTTCCTTTCTACTTACTAGATACCACGGAAGGAGAGGCGTAAAATAGGGCTCTTAAAATTACTACTTTAGTAGTGTTTTAATTATAAATTACATGTCTTCAGTCACGTGGGGTCTAGCCCCCTTATCTAGACGTATACTATCCCCTTTCGCGTTTAGAAGCAAGTATAGGAACCTCGATTAACTTCTTTCAAAGGTATATAAGGTGTCTTCGGGCCTTATTTAAAAGATAGAGCACGGAATGTCCATTCCGCAACCGCTATAGGGTTTGGCCTTACGAAAGCTAGGTGGCAACCTGCCGTGCCGTCTCAAACCTGGATACTTATCAACCCAATGGACAACTTTGCTGCTGCGAAAGTATACATGGTTGATATTAAAACCTGTCTTCCGCATCCAGATGTCGTCGCCATCCGACAACGAGAGATGCTCGAGGACGAAACCGGAGATCTCGACGAATTCGATGAGTGTTTCCGGGAAGAACCAATTGAGGGATTTAGGAAATCCCAGACACCTTCATAGTCTGGACAACCCATCAAACCTATACCGGCCCACCTCTCGTGATCGCAGGACAATCTCGGATGATCTTTAATGATTCCGTCCTCCATGACGGAGCCATCAAAGCAAATCCAGAGTTCATGAACACGTCACCGAACAATTGGGACTTGCATCTCCTCGCCCTCGGCTGCTACGAAACGTACCTCGCTCATCCGCAACACATCGCTCACTGGTGACGCGCTCGCGCTCGCTGGGCTGAGTCCTGTTGCGAGGTCATAATTGTAAGATGTGAAAGCAGCTTGACATTTAGAGAGTAGTGATCCAAGGGCTATATATACGTGGGTTATGACTCAGGTGTCACGTTCCAACAAGTCCGATCGGAGAGAGCTGCAGGGTCTTCCAGGGGACCTCCTCGGAGATATCCTCGAAGCCATGCTGGGTGAATTGATGCTCGCCCGAAGCAGCCATTGCTCATGCACAGGATATCATCATACAGAACACATGCAATATGACACGGAACAGCGTCAACGAATCGCTGAGTCCGTCACGGGGCTTGAAACGCCTGCTGAATTCATCGGGCGGTCTAATCGGGCTTCGCGCCATACCCACTAAGAATCAGAGAGATGAAATGCGTTAATTGTGAGTGATGTTAGCACGGTCCTTCGAGAAACCCTTGATACCATACGGAGAGGCGAGGTATAGAAGGCTGATCCGCAAACGATAAGACAAGCAGAGGCTAGCAGAGAACGAGAACGAACTCCGACCTCCGAGATTAGCGATTTCGATATCCAGCATCGTACGAGCATGCTCGAGCTGAGAATGCAGCAGGAAGAGGACGAGAGGGAGGACGACGCCAGCACCGTCATGGTGATGATCGAGACGAGGACATGACTGGCGAGGATACAGACTAGTATCCGGACAGGTAAGTTTGTCTCTTTTGGTATTGGCATGGAGGTATTGTATTTTCTGGTATTAAATTGGGAGGTATGGCATTTTAAACTTGTCGAGATACTGAAAAGATAGGTAATAGATAATTCAAGAATGAATTCTTTCCTAAAATAAGAGTTTCCAATAAATAATGAAGTGCATGTGGATGTGAATGAATAAACAAAAATCGCAGAATCAATAAATGGGATTTTAAGACAGTCACTCACTTAACGTAGAGCTTCTAGAAATGAAAGAATAAGGTATCATCAGTTAACATTTGCTCTCTTGCGCTTCGCATGCAGTTAGTAAGCCTGAGCTATTGCTCAGGGGTCAAGTTTTGACGACGATACTCAAGGGGCAAGCGCTAGGGATCCCAAAGTACAGTAAAACCTGGATATAAGAATATGCTCGGGATCGGGAAAAATTAAGAATATTAAGAGGATATTCTTAACAAAGGTGGTGGGCCTCACCAAAAATTATCCCTGCGGGGCCGGGAATCTTATTCTTATAGAGGAGGTTTTTATAAGACATTCTTATATCGAGGATTCTTATAGAGAGGGTTTACTGTAGATACTATCCGAATATACACAATGCTCTTTCTTCGTTATAAGGTTATTCAACATAGATCCCCCTAAGTAGAGTATTGGTATTCCTTTTATAAATTCTATCCTACTTTATGTGTGACGGCAGGAGCAAAGCAATGGTCTGAAGCGCAAAGATCTAAGTCTCGATTGTCTTTAAAAATACTAAACTAAGGAAGAAAGGAAAGAAGGCTAAAGGAATGGAATGACCGAGCTCTTGTACCCCTATGCT
>NXFV01000990.1:0-32532 GCA_002803225.1 Gamarada debralockiae | reverse complement strand
AAAAAAAAAAAAAAAAAAAAAAAAAAAAAAAAAAAAAAAAAAAAAATTTCCGTTAATATTCCTGTAGAGGAATTGAATATACTTACGTTTATGCTTATGTTTTAATCTTGTGGAGGATTGCAAAAGTACACTACTCTACTACCACCACTGCGATTATGCTCATATTTGTGTTATTCTATTAGCGAAATTTTTTTATTAAAATAAAAATAAAATATTTTTTTGGGACATAAAAAGGGGGAACTGACTAGCGCAGCGGCCTGAGGCACTAATTGATCTGAAACGATAATACGTCAATCAGCAGTCAACATAGAAAAATATGTAGAATCGAAAAAGTTCAAGCTTAGAGCACTTGTGTAAAAGGATCTGGTTTACTTGCAGTCGGCTTTACTTTCATATAAAGATTATCTAAGCTATATTATTTGATACTTATCTGCGTCGAATGCCTCGCCGTGCATGATTCCATGCACATAACACTCGCCAATCAACACCCAACTCGTTCCTTCCCTTCTTATAACTAAGGGAAGCTTTCCACCCCCAAATAACGCAATAGAGTCGCCTTCCATAGTGGTCATAGGATACAGCCCGATATAACGCCTCCCTGACACTGCGAACCGCCTAAATTGTGTCATTGACTTCACCAGCCTTGCGAAATGAAGATCCTCCTTAGAATAGCCCCTAAGTATGTATTTTATCACTCCAATGACAGCGGTGCCTAGTATCGACAGTAGGAGAAAGATTGGAGGAAGATATTGAACACGGAAGAGATATAAGAGTCTGAACCATCAGCTGAATTGATCCCATCGGAGAAAGTCTTCTCTTCTGCGTTTCTGGTAATCAGCTTCGTGAGCACCACCAATAATAGCTTCCAAAACGCATCTAGCATATATTCGCCATGCTGTACTTCTCGCCAGACTTTGCGCGGCATAAATCTTGCCACTTGTAACTTAAGTGGTAGATATTAGTCGTCTGGTTAAGAATCTGAAAGCCGGAACAATGCGGTGGAGAGAGCTTTAGTGAATCACTGGTGTGTAGAATCTCATCGAACACAAACCCTCGTAGCCCAATGTCTTTATTGTGACGTCGAAACAGAGGATTGGAAGACGACTTCCCAGTGGCTGAGAACTTGTTCAACTCTGGAATCGAGAGAGGGCACCCTAATCTCTCCAGCTCTGTCCAACTGGGGACCCATGTTGAATGACGCATGATAGTCCTCTGCGCTCCCATAGTGGCGCTTAACAAGTCAAGATTCCGTGTCGTGCTGAGAATTGAGACAGCCACGTCTCGGTCCACCTCCTCTTTCTCAAGTTCGTAGTCAGGACGGATATTCAATATATCAGGGCCGCAGTCCGCAGCAAGACCGCACAAAGCGTAGACTTTGTCGCGGGGGTCCGTTGCTTGAGACCTCCTGTGAACATGAAGCAGCCTCAGAAGGTTTTCTCCGAGCCCATTATATGCAGCACTAGAGGAGAATATCAACGCATCGATCTGTTCTCTTTCTCGCATCTGGACAATTTCTGGCACCTGTAGGATATCTATGGTATAGAGGAACACATTGGCGAATTCAAACCAGTTGATGCTTGGGTCGCCCCAGTACATCGTTGCCTGACGCGCAAGAGAAATCTCCTGAATAATCCACACCCGTTGGAACCAAGGATTTCGCAGGAGGGCAAAGTACGAGTTCCATGCCGCAGTACCGAGCGAAGGGATTCCGTACCGCTTCATGTCGGGGGAGGGGCAATTGAGAGTTGAGTGATATTGCGTCCGTCATTCATAGCATTCTGCGTCTTTTGCGCACCACGGAGTTGGGTTATATGTTCAGAACAGCGCCAGCCGTCCCAGCAAGGTCATTCCCAAGCCAGACTGAGACCTCAGCAGCGTTCTTGTATATCTCGCTCATTAAACCCACTTGGTGAATCTTCTCCTTAGTATTGCCTTGATTGATGCAGATAGCATCGATCCAGAGTAGTCGCGTGTGATATTCTGCCATAGAAGAGAGACAGTTTAGAACAGTGGAAAGATTCTCAGCGATCTGGAGCTGGGAACTGTTACATATAACGTAGTGCGTGCTTGTTGGACTGCCCCAGCAATACGAAAGTGCGTCCTAGAGAGGCTTGTCCAACATAGAAACATGAAGCAATTCGCATGATCGTGACGCCGCAGAATTTGGCGCGTGTAGCTTGAGCAGACGTATCATTCTGTCGTTGACCCCGTCGGGCAGCGGCTGATATGTGAAAAACCTTATGTCAAGTTCTCTTGCCCAAGATCACCTTCAACAGCATTCTCACTAAATCAGTCGCATAGTCCCGCCGTCGCGCCTGTTTTTCGATTAAAAGAAGGATGGGCTCCGCTTTGCCAGATTCTAGATTGCCCAATTCTAGACGAACTACTCCTAGATGACACTGCGTCCATAAGTCACATGAAAGGTGGGGGCCAAAGCCACCCGCTACTGTAGCATTCATTTAGAGTCGCCGGTCAACGACCAGATTATATCTCCTCATATTTCAGGCCTGGCCGTGATTCCTAACGTCATTCTCTGACTTAGATCTGATAAATGAAGCTGATTTTCTTAAATTTCTTGAATGAATCATGAATTGAAATTTGAGAACCTCGATCGAGTTACGAAAACCTGGATTCACCAAATTCAAGCTCTTTTTGGGCTGATTCATGAGTTTCATGAGTCTTTGGAACCTTAAATTATAGGCATCTATGCCGACTTTATACACAGGATTCATAAGATATGTCTACATTATGTAGAAGACATCCCTAGTTTGCATAAGATATATATTCTTTTTTAGTCGCTCGAGCGGGCCGGAAATTTTTTTGAGACACCAGGGGATTTTTAACCATATAATTCGACTATTTTAAAATTATTCATGAAAATCCATGAGTTTTATGAATGAATAGGCCTAAATTTTGATTTATTGAATTTGAACGCTAAGCCATATTCGGCTTCATTCAATTCAAGGGTCTTATGGCCGATTCGCGTTCGAAGCGTTCATTTTATCACCCTTAGTTCAACTCATGAAAAGCAAGCGTTCGTGAGTTTAAGAACATCTTCAGATTTAGAGGGTCATGGCTGAGTCGCCTGGGATGGATTTCATTGGGTTAACAGTAAATAATTCAAGGGGTGCCAATTTGTAGTGTTAGCGGCTTGTTGTACAGTTCCACGTGAATCATGAAGCTGAAAGCTGAAAGCCTCAAAGATTTGGATTAACATTATTTGCCGATCTCCACGAGCCTAGGCAAGTGCCACACCGCGAAAGCGGCTCATGTGTCACTCCTAGACTTTTATTTGCTACCCCACAAATTGTGGCGAGATGGAGGCGGCCATTATAGGCCAAAAGAATTCGTGGCGTTGGTGTTACCCATAAACAGTCTTGTGCTACATAACTTGACCAAAAGTGTGTGCTTCATCACTTCTTGGCATTTGGGAGACATATGTACAGCCATGAGCAGTCACCCAGGCCAGATTGGCGTGTTGCTCACAAGCACAGCAAAACTCGTTCTTTCATGACCCGTCATTCTTTTCGCCAATGTTGGAACAAACACGTGCGGAACGAAACTCTCCAAGCCTATATTTGGAGGGAAATGGAATTAGCCATAGGTCAGCAGTAGAGGATAGCTACGGCGGCTGTCGACGGAGGATAAAGGGCCGTGTTTCCAACATCGCCTGCAGTTGTTTCATGCTCACAGTTCCCATGCTTCTTTTGGCTGGGATAATCCTCGGTCTAGTTCTTAGTTATCGAGTCAAACCTAATGGGATTTCCCTTCAGTATTCCCTGGGCCAAACAGAGGATGACAAGTGGACCTACTATGTGAAGATAGACTCGACGCTTCTCGTGTACATTGCATCGAGGTCAACTTCTATGGCTCCTAGCTTGGCAAGCTTTGCCTTGGCTCTTGTCGCATACCCCATTGCAAAAAGACACCTTCAAGATATCCAGGCAGCAAAACGTCAGCAGCTTTTCACACCTTATCAGCTATTCCTCACTGTGGGATTCTTAGATGGCGGGGGTTTCAGCGCTCTACAGAGGTGGTTGAAGTACGTTATCGGATGGAGAGGAAAGCGAGAGCCTCAACCACATGCTCTATCATTTCTTGCTTCTATTGCAATTATTGCAGCTATTTTAAGGTAATTTTTATATTTTGCGACTACCTAGGTGTTGACACCTTCTGATTCGGTGAAGTTTGATAGTTTTTTTGGCAGATACCTGGCTCCACATCACTACAAAGACCGTATCCTTCGCCCAAGTAACGAACGCCACCACTGGTGTAGACTACAGCTTTAGTCTTATACCTAATTGTACTATGGGCAACAACTCCTTGGCGTACTTGGGCAATAGTGATACACTATGTTCTGTCGAATTTGCCGCAACTGCTATATCACTGCAGAATAGCACGCAATCTATCCAGGTCCTTAATAATGTATCCGACTCAATGGCTCTCCTTACCCATAAGGACACCTACACATACATTGGTACCCCTCTATCGGAAATATCCTCTCAAAGGGACTATACCGCCAGGACGTTCGGCATGCAAACACAATGTAGACCAGCTACTAGCGAATGTAACATGACAGCGGCAACAGGGATATCCACCACTTTTCACTGCTCGGATGCATTCGCTGGGGATGTGACACAGTCGTCAGACAATTGGATAATGGGGTACTTTGACAATTCAAGTATGCAGTCAAACGACACCTTTGACGGCATCTATAACCCCTACTATTTTGGCATCGCAGCCTCAACCACCGTACCAGACAGTGGAACATTGCTTATTGCTACCAATCTCACGGCCCAACCCGAAATTGTCCAGCCAGTTCATGGCGGTATCGCTTTTGTACTCGCATGCTCTGCGACCATATATGACGTCGAGTACGATTCCGTGAACGGCACTATTACACGTTTCACAACGACCTTCAGCAACACATCGGTAGCCAACATTTGGCAAGGCTCAAGTGCTTACCCTAACAACAAAATTGGACTCCCCTACCTCATGGCAGCGCTGAATTTAGCAGTTTCCAGTGCTTCTACTGCCCAGGAACTTGCAGACAGAATAGCTTTAACTTATAGTAAAGTCGCACTCGCAATTGGCTCTGATGTTTTAGAGCCGACGCCAGCTCTCGCGGTAGCAGAATCGTTTCTCGTTACAAGAGTTCTTGCTGGCCCACTATTCGCATTGGTTATAAGCAATTTACTCTTTGCAATTCTGGGTATAATTTTGACTATCGTAGCGCTTGCCACTTCTGGGGGGGAGGTAAGGGATATTCAAGCGAGGCTAAGTCTTGTCGGACTTGTTGCAGATCGTTTTGAACAATTAAGATCTATTGGAGTTACAGATATGAAGGAACATTTTGAAGAAAGAGATGGAAATGGGAGCATGCGTGTCGGAATCGGATACTCGGAGAATGGGGGGTATTTGTATAAGTCGTTGCCGAGATTGGGATGAGGCGCGAGAAATTCGGACTCGAAAATGCCCGTCACCATACTGCTCTTAATGCATGCTTCATACTGTAACCAAAAGCAGCGAAAAACCAAGCTGTCAAGAGAGACTGTATGGTGGCTCAGCTATCATACAGTATTTGGCGGGGTAAACAGGGTGATAGGGTTAGGAGTTCGGATTTGCCATCTACGACGCTGACAGCGAGCTATATATTAAAGGCCTCATGAGAGGCTCATACACTTCTTGCAGACAGACAAGGTGATATCCTCCAACAATTCCGTCGATACTTCCAGGCTTTCCCTACTACTAGCTATGACGAAGAATTGACTATTTGTGCCTGTCTAAAGGCTCTAGCAGCGCCTGCGGACAGAATAGCAACTTCTCGAAATACAGCCCAAATCCATGGGGGTACTATCTAGCACCACCTGCAGATCTATCCACTACCTGCCTGAGTCAGTCAAAGAAAGCTTGTCCCTGATTATTTGACAGAAAGAGTAAGCTTAAGTTTTAGAAATCAAGTTATATAAAAGCTTAGGAAATATAATTACTATTTCTTCTTTTATAGAACTACTACTTCTCTATTATACTACAATTCATCCTATTGCCCTCCAGCTACCTCCAGCTGTTATATCTACAGACCTCGAATAGACCTTAAACTTAAATAAACGAACCTATGAACTAAAACCCCAAACCTAAACCTAAACCCAAACTAGCGTATCACTAGACACAGATAACGTAATAACTTAGAATACCAAATATAGACACTCTTGAATAAACCTTAGATAAGAACTTGAACTTAAACTATATAAATTACTAGATAAGAACCTATAAACCACTAGTAAACTAGAATTAAATATACGTGTATAAATAATAATGGCACCTTGAAACTAGTCCTCTATGAGAAGTAAAGTCTTGATATTGTGACGGTTTGGGCAGGGCCAACTGGGAAGGGCCATATGAAACGACGCTAGGGCTGGCCGAAGGGTACAATGGGTCATCGGATCCTCACATTCTCTCCTTTCTTCCCTAGCTTAGTATTTTACTATATACCGTGATCTTTGAACTCCGTGCTTCAGACCTTTGCATCGATCCCGCCGTCACAGATATATAGAATACATACCACTATAGATAATAATAAGCTATTAAAAGCTTATAAAGAAATTAAATGTTTATGGACCTAGCTTATAGCTAAAGAAGAGACCCCTATAGCGGACACTAATAGACTTATCTGCACTCTCGAGGCACTTATCTAGTACATCGCCAGGGAGGCTATACCTAACTCTAGCAGGACTCAAGATCCCTAACCCCTTACTCTTGACTAATAGCTTTGACCTTATCTTTATAAGTTAGAAGCTTTAAATATAAGCCCACCCACCCGTTTCCCCGCATTCTGATACGTCTTATCATAAGTGAAAGTGTCACTGCTTTTACAACACGTCCCTTGAACATAGCTCGACAAGTAAAATTGGAAACAATGGGAGTCGTAATACACTCCTGGACCCAAACCAGGCCATCGGGAAATAATTGCTTGCCTTTACTGAGTACCACAATATCACATCTCACTGATCCTCTGGGAAGTGGAGCCGCTCATTCAAGCTACTCGGCACAAGAAAGTATTCAGGAAGGAAACTCGCGTTTGACCACCGGCCTCTGAGTCTATGTTGCATGGAAGTTCCTCTGAACTCCTCATATCCAGGGGAACTTGCATTGAGTTCAAATATGCTCCACTTCTCCACTTTCCTCTCCACACTTCCTTATCTTGCGCAGCTCTCAAGAAACAACCTAAGTAGCTCCCGGCTAAGAAAGTTACTCAACCATGACTTCGACAAGAGGAGATATCTCCAGAAATCTTATATTTGTTTGATTGTCTTTTCTTCCCTCTTCGGCGCGCTCCGTTTCTATGTCCGCGGGTTTATGACTAAGACATTAGGTATAGACGACACATTCTCTTTCATAGCATTAGTCAGACTCCTTCAACATCTTCTGTCACTGGCCTTTGCCTTTAACTCTGGGAATCAGTCCATCTTACTGAGTCAAGCAACACTCGAAATTTGAGATGAGCAAAGTGTCACCAACAGCGAAAGAGAGCAAGACCAAAATAGCAATACTGAGTGAACAGAAGTTATTTATGGAGCCGGACAAGAAATGAAGAACTCGGTTCCCGACGAAGTAAAGAAGTTCTTTACAATGAGCTCCTATACTTCTTCAAATATGTCTCTGTCAATAACACCTCCAGCTTCTACCAACGATGTAGCTTCTCTACTTCGCTAGAATGGGGTTTGTTCAACTGTCTATCGTTGATTTCCTGCCTCGCCTGACAAAGGAAAGCAAGCTACGCTGCGGACTGGATTATTTTCATAACAGCGGCTAACTTTAAGTGCTAGGAAATATTCTTCGAATTTCCTGGGGCCTTCGTGCTGCAGTTGTCACTATGTCAACCGTTTGCTTTTTCATCATGCTTTTCGAATGCAAACATGTTCCGTGCGTCACTTTGCGTTGCTCGAAGTCAAGAGGCATTTAATTTTGACTTTATAGGAATAGTGACCTTTGGGACAAGACAGCGCCAGGCCGTCAGTGCCTTAGTTCTCAACATGAGGCGTGCATGTCTGGGTGCATGGTGCACTCGGCCTTATCATCGACATCATTCTTCTCGTTCTCCTATTGTGGATCATCTATTCCCGCATGATGTTCTCTGCGGTAACCAAAAGAGTGCTTCTCATCTTCAGTGTAGGGTTCTTCGTCGTTATCACAGGCGCTATTCGACTCAGTCGTACGCACCGCCCCTCATTCCGGCCCTCAAACTGAGATCTGACCACGATCATATAGTATCGTAACCGTCGATTTTGCAGTCAATACGACATATGTTCTCATCAGGACTTCTGTCTGGACCGACCTGGAGGGGCACGTTGGATTTTGGGTAGCTTGCTTCCTAACTCTCCAACCACTTCTGCGTATTATAACACGCCCGCTTGGACTTACTTCAAGAACGAATCCACTGCAAACCACAATCCAAGTGGTGATCTTGGATATAGAAATCAGTCAACATGGAATGATGGGACCAAGATGGTTGCTGGAGAGGACAGTCTTGAAGATGATGCAAGTGGAAAGGCTATGCTATAGTGGGGTACGAAGAGAAGGAGTTGGGACTGGAGTTTGGTTCCCTTGGGTGTCATGGGAGTAGGAAGAGGTTTCGCACAGAATGAGGCCGAATCGAGGTGTGGAGATTCACGGGGAATGATGGAGTTACATGATATCAGTCAATATGGAATAGAATACAACATGACGGGACTAAGGTGGTTGCTCGAGAGGACAATCTTGAAGATAATGCAAGTGGGAAGGGTAGCTGCCACACCTATACGGGGGAGAAAAAGGTGGCCCAAATTGGCCCCCTATGTCCTTTTTCTAGACTCAAGTACAATTGTAAAACCATAATTAAAATTAATAAAAAATTAGTTGAAAGACAGTTTGTCTTCTTTAGAGCTTTAAAATCAAGTTTCAGTAAATTTAATTAAGTTTTGTGGAAGTTTTGTTGTTGCTGAAATATATGTTTTGGTGAGGGCACACGTGCCACCTTTTTCTCCCCTGAATGGCCACTTTTCGACTCTGCCTGGCGTCGGTTAAGCGAACCAATATATTTGCTTAAATCTTGGTGAGAATCGAGATTTTGACTTTATTCTCTATCAAATCCTCTCAAAATTAAGTTATAGATTAACTTAATTTTAAAGATTAATATTATACTCTTGAAGTTATTAAAAATGGTTGAATAAAGAAAAAGGTACTTATTTAACCTCATTTTACACCTAAATTTTTGGTGTTCCTTCGCTTAGCCTCAGGCATAAAAAGCATGTTCCTGGTGGCGGTTAGGATGATAGTGAGGTACGAAGAGAGGGAATTGGGACTGGAGTGGGATTCCTTGAGCATCGTGAGAGTGGGAAGAGGTTTCGCACAGAATAAGGCCGGAATCCTATGACGCGTGATGTGGGGATTCACCGGGAATGATGGAGTTACATGATATCTGGGGAGTTGGTGTTGCAGTAAATGGTCGTATTGGGTCAAAAAATAACTTTGATAATACAGTAGAGCCTCGATATAAGGATACGCTTGGGACCAGGATTTGAATCCTTATGTAGAGGACACGTGACTATAAAATCAAAGTGTTCTCATATAAGCTACAAGGCTAAAACTAATGAAATCACATATAGATTTCCTATTCAAGACTAGTCTCTTCGTAGGAGGGTAGGTTTTGTTGCGTTTTCGAATCTCAAGGCAATGAGTATTAGAGAGAGCTTTACACTTCTTCTTACTACTTGAATCGTCCATTTTTGCAGCAGTATTAAGCAGTTATTAGGTCAGTTATTTATTAGTAAAATAAGGATTCGGACCCTCGATTTGTAAGGATATCCTTAAAGACAAGGATATCCTTATCTTAGGACCAATTAGCAACAGGACCGGCCGTGCGATCCTTAGAAATCAGGTATCCTTATCTAAGGGATCCTTATATCGAGGTTCTACTGTACGCAAAAATGCCAAGGGTCTAAGTTTGCAAGAGCATTCCTGCGATATTTCCACGACAGTGATTCGTTCCGGCTCAGCGGTATCTCATATATAAAATGATATATCCAGTTCAGAAAATGCCCCGCTGTCTGTAATCGGTGGTCGTCAAAACTCATCGCAATCTCGGCTCAGCACACACAAAAGTCGTGACATGATCTTGGCAGCATAGCCAGATGGTGCAAGTCTTCCTTCGTTGTAACTTCAATCCTGATGATTCTTGGCAGTTCGTCACAAGAGGAGAATATGACAAGCATTCACCCTTTCAAAACTCTGAATAATAATATAAAAACGCAGGACTTCCTGAACCCCTCCTCCCTCAATCATCATCACTTTGCATCCAAAATGCCCCTGAATGTCCAACTTCTCTGATCAGTAACGGTAACTCAAAAAGTACCCACCCGTCGGGGAGCGTTACAGGAATAGATCCATTGACGCTCATCCTAGTACCTCTTCCAACCACCACTAACAACTCCCTAGATCTTCCATCCAATCCACCAATGGATCTACCGCGGCCCATTCACCGCTCTCTTCATGCTGCAGGCTGAAATTTTGGCGGTGAAGTTATATTAGAGAGATGGACAGAGAAGGCAGGGGAGTGGTAATCGAATTTGCTCGTGCCATGGCGATATTGTTAGAGGATGATTGATAGAGGATGGGACAGTTAAATAGGTGTCGACACGATATGGACATGCGCCAGTGAATACCAGTTATATTCGCACACCTACTGGCGTGAACAGTCGATAGGAAGTATCTGTCGACACCGAAATGTCAATCGCCATGGTACCCAAGAAGCACTCTGGCAGGCTACAAGGGAGATTGCAGGATTGACGACGTATGAGTAAAATATTGTTTTAGGAACATGTGGAGATAAGCATGTTTTAGTCAATCTTTGCAATCTTTGTCCTGCATTTGAATTGTTCAACGGAGTTGAGGCGGACTAACAGCACAGACGCTTAGCACTTGCTAGGTCTTATATGGCACTGCAGCTTGATCCTGGGTTTGTATTGAAGGTATTTGATTCCACGCTTGCTCTCCACTAAATAAGACCATGGGGCAATGAATATCTTTTATGAAAAACATCGCTCATTTTGTGAAGGGAATCTCTATCGAAGCCGAATAAAACGCCTCTATCGTAATGGTGTGAACACAGCCATGACCTCCTCGCAACGCCCAAACACTCAACGCAATCCAAATCAACCATTAACTTCTCAATTCAACTCCGGGAAGAACTGCGCAATCTTCATCGGATCTCCATACGCCGAGGGTCTGAGCTCCGGACTATCAGGTATCGGCGACTGCTGCTGTGTTTGCTGTTGAATTGGCACATACGCATTCTCCATCCCACTCAGAGATCTCCGCTTCTTCTTCGTATTACCCTGTTCCTGGGGCTTAGCTGGATCTCGAAGAGTCTGGAGGGATGAGAGGTATCTGATGTCTCGGGCCGGGTGAGGGATGGAGGACTCGGGGGTGGGGGCGAGGGCTGGGGAGATGGAAGAGGAGTGCATGGATGGCGTCAGGGTGGTGGCTATACTCTCGTGGAGACTTGAGGGTGCTTTAATTTTCTTGGGTCTTTCGGTGGGAATTTGCACTTCATCGAGTTAGCATTACTCTGAAGCATGAAGAGAATTGCGGACTTACGGTCCATGTGCTTGCCAAAGTCCTGCTGTTGGAGACCTGGAGTAGCTGTTGCGGAAGTAGTAGATCGAGCTGCCTTCTCATTCGTGACCAAACCCTTGTCTTGGACAAACTTGGAAGATCGAGAATGGTAGGGGTTGTAGCTGTAGTACTCGTCTATGATGGGGTGGACCATGACGGTCTGCTTGTGGATTGTGAGGGTGGAGTTCGTAGGTACTGTGACCCAGCTTTCTCGCTCGAAGGTCAAAGGTTCGCTGGCGACGAGGACGATATCAGCCCCTTTATCTCGACGATCCATTTGGTATTCACCCTTGCTGCTCTTGTCCTCCCAGGTCGTTCCAGAAGAGTAGTAAAGGCTGGCTGCCTCATCAGTCTGACTGCTTACATATCTCGTGCAAACAACACTGTGGCCGTCTGTAACCGCGAAATTGAGCAAGCTGCGAGTGTCTAGATTCTCCTCCTCGACTACGCTGTGCGGAATATTGGCGATGAAGTCGTTGATCTGCTTGATGGTCTTCAACATAGCTTGTCGCAAGACATTTGGTCCGAATCCTTCAGCTGGTGGCGCGCTGGGGTTATGGCCCATTCGTTCCAGCGTATCGAGGTATAAGGCAAAAGCCCATTCGCTATCCGTTCCACCTTTGACTCCTAAGTACCACTTATCTGCGAGCCGGGCGCCGAGAGGTCGCTTGATATATTTCCATCCTCCCAGACCGCCGTTATGCATCCACATCAGACTGCCATGGCAGAATGGGTGGCAGTTATCATCGCTGAGGGAACCTTCGGTGGTTGCGCGGACGTGGGCGAAGATGAGAGAGGAAGCAGTTTTCGAGGCTATTCGTTGGAGGTTGATGCAGTTCCATGCTGGAGTGGTAGAGGTAAAGATGCAGGGCTCGGGGCCAAGTTTGGGGTCGGTGTAATATCCAATGCCAAATCCGTCGCCTGTCAGGAGAAGTAAGCACATGAGCAAACGCCGGGTGGAGAGGGAGAATATGAACCATTATGGGGTCTTCTCATGTCAAGCCGTAATCGGGAGTCGAAAGATTGTGTGAGGATGGAGTGGGATGGATCAAGGATCAGCTTCGAGAGCAAGATCTCGTCCGAGCCTTTATAGACCTGGAGCAGGTGAGCAATTTTGAGGTATCGGGACGGTAAACGCGACGGACCAGAAAACGACACATGGTTGCGACGTTAATGAATGTGGCAGCTCTTCTTGCCTTTCTGATTCCCAATATCCAAGTATAACTCAATCAATTGGGTTGAGAGGTTGTTTAGAGGAGATTCGCAGACGTGTCAAATCAGGGGTCGCGCGCAAGGCTGAACTCGGAAAGCTTGGTTAAATGGCAGGACCTACGAATTATGGCGCAATCTTGCAGAATGTGAGTCGGTGAAGGGAAAAGGAAAGAAAAGGGGGCAACATAAATATTACAGAGGTTAAGAATTGTTTGAATATACAAATACAAGCGAGCGACCCAGAGATTGGTCACAAATGACTGTTATACAAACTCGAAATGCACACAAAGGTGAAGTGAGGAAATGATGAAATGAGGCTGCATTTCCAAGAATCACCAGACTAGAATCTGGAAGATCAAGCCACACTTCACAGCCACACTTCACAAGCCACAGGCAACCAGGGATTCCAAAAGTTCCAAATGTCATCGATGCCTCTCATGGAAATAATTACGATTCATGCAACAACAAGACAATCCATCACCATTGAAAACCGTATGAGTTTCCCATGACTTCTCTTTCGGTATCTCCCATAAATCAATCCAACGCCTGGCTATCATGAGCGGACGGCTCTTGCAAGCCAGGCTTCTGCCGTTGGCGCAAAGAGCCAACACTAGCACAGCGCGTCACTTCCATCACCACACGACCTCCTCCGCCGGCGGCCTCCTCAGATCCGATGCTGCAGTGCGGGCAGCGCGTCGGAGAATATGGCCGGCTGGATACACTCCCTTCTCGAACGCAGTTACGGTTCGGAATGCCTCTTTCGTACGGATACTACCCAAGTTGCTTCTGAAGTTTGCTAGGATACCGGCTTTGTTTGGCGGTGCTACGATTGCCAGCTTGGCGTATGTGCAATATCAGGCTGCTCGTATGTTTCCCTTATAATGGATTGCTGAGGATGAGTGCTGATTGTGGATACAGAGGCCGGCAATTATGCTATGGATGTGATTACTCGGACAAAGGAGACAGTGACGGGTGTTGCCGGAGGGTTATTCAGCGGCGCAAAAGATATCGCAGATCAGGTTGGCAAAGGATGGCAGAATACAACGGAGCAAATGGAATACCCGGAATGGATGCAGAAGATATTACGAATTCACGAAGACATTGGCTCAGGACGGAGTGAGGAGGGTGGATCAGGAGGACCTGAACCACCGAAGCAAAGCAGGATGGGAGCAGCCGCGGCGGGAGGAACGGCGGCTGCATACGGATATGCCCAATCTGAGGAAGAAGACCCGAGATCTGGAGAGGAAGCGGCTCGAGACGATCAAATGATGGTTTTGACCAAGAAGATGATTGAGATCAGGAGTATATTGCAGACCGTGGGCCAATCGAATGCCTTGACTTTACCTTCAATCGTGGTCATTGGGTCACAGTCATCTGGAAAGAGTTCAGTGCTGGAAGCAATTGTTGGACATGAATTCTTGCCAAAGGGATCGAATATGGTCACACGCAGGCCAATCGAGTTGACTCTCGTCAACACTCCTGATGCCCAAGCCGAATATGGCGAGTTTCCAGCTCTTGGTTTGGGGAAGATCACAGACTTCTCGCATATCCAAAGAACACTGACGGAACTCAACCTGGCTGTTCCAGATTCCGAATGCGTTTCAGACGATCCTATCCAACTCACAATCTCGTCTCCACGCGTCCCAGACTTGTCTCTCATCGATTTACCTGGATACATTCAAGTTGTGGGGCATGATCAGCCTGTGGAGCTGAAGCAAAAGATCTCGGATCTCTGTGACAAGTACATCCAACCTCCCAACGTTATTCTAGCAATCTCCGCAGCAGATGTTGATCTTGCAAACTCTACTGCCCTCCGAGCAAGTCGAAGGGTAGACCCAAGGGGAGAGCGTACCATCGGAGTCATTACGAAGATGGACTTGGTGGATGCCACAAGAGGAGCTTCCATACTCAACGACAGGAAATATCCCCTACGACTAGGCTACGTTGGCGTCGTATCCCGAGTCCCACCACAATCAACCTCTTTATTCAAGAAAGGCAGCGGAAGCATAGCCTCAGCGATTGCTAAAAACGAACACGCCTACTTCTCCTCCCACCCTCTCGAGTTCGGCCCTGAATCTGGTCTTAGCGTAGGAACTACCACCCTCCGCAAGAAGCTCATGCAAGTCCTTGAGCAGACCATGGCAGCAAGTCTGCAAAGCACATCCGCAGCCATCCACCAAGAGCTCGAAGAAGCAACCTATGAGTTCAAGGTCCAATACAACGACCGTCCTCTATCAGCAGAGACCTACCTCGCGGAATCTCTCGACGCCTTCAAGCATTCTTTCAAAGAATTCGCTGAGAGTTTTGGACGACCGCAAGTTCGAGAGATGTTGAAGCAAGAGCTTGATCAACGAGTGCTGGATATCCTAGCTGCCCGGTACTGGAATAAGCCTGTCACGACACTCTCTGCTGCGCCTCCCGAGCCAGATGCCCTTTCCACCCTTCCAACCGCCGATCCCGAATCTCTGTACTGGCACCGCAAACTCGACGCCTCAACCTCAGCACTCACTAAGCTCGGAATCGGTCGTCTAGCAACGACTGTCGTCGCCAACGCAATCCAAGCGCACGTCGACCGCCTCATCGCGCAAAGCACTTTTGCCGCCCATCCCTTCGCACGACAAGCCATTACCGAAGCCGCCTCCGGAATTCTCAACGAGCGCTTCTATTCAACCAGCGATCAAGTTGAGAACTGCATTAAGCCATTCAAATTCGAGATCGACGTTGAAGACGGAGAATGGGCTCGCGGGCGAGAGAATGTAGCTGGTGTGTTGAAGAACGAACTCAAAGCTGTGGAAAATGCGGTTAAGAACGTGGAGAAGGAGGTTGGCGGACGGAGGAGACTAAAGGATGTAGTTGCTTTTGTGGAGAAGTGTAGAAAGGGGGAGATTGCGGTTGAGGGTGATGGAGCGAGTGGTGCTGGTGGCTTCTCAAAAGATTTATTGCAAAAAGGTATGTCTTCCTCTGCCCACTACCCAGAATCCAAATATCGTCCATCATTTTGGAATTCTACGTACTGACAATCGAAACAGGCAAAGAAGCGACCTTCCTCCACGACCGCGCCACCCTCCTCCGTATGCGCCTCAAAGCCCTAAAATCCCCGCAATGCTCCACCTCCAAAAACCGGTACTACTGCCCCGAAATCTTCCTCGACGTAGTCTCTACAAAACTCACCTCCACCGCCGTGCTCTTCCTGAACGTGGAGCTCCTTTCCGAATTCTACTACAATTTCCCTAGAGAGTTGGATGTTAGACTAGGGAGGGGATTGAGTCATGACGAGATGGAGCGCTTTGCGAGGGAGGATCCGAAGGTTAAGGCGCATCTTGAGGTAATTAGACGGAAGGAGTTGTTGGAGTTAGTACTGAGAAAGATGGAGGGGTTGCGGGATTTGGAGGTCTCTGAGAAGAGGAGGCCGGTTAAGAAGGGGGTGAAGGAGGGGAAGAAAGAGGGTCGGTGGGGACTGTTCTAGACTCCCTGTCTTGTTTGGGGTTGGGATTGAACATCCGTGTATTGGGGAAGTGAGGAGTGGGATGAAAGGAAGGAAGCGTAACGAGACTACGGCGGCGTTCGGAGCGGTTGGTTGAAATTGTGATATCACTGTCCCCACTTCTGGATTCTTGGCTGGTAGATTTTGGTCTTGTATTTCTGAGCGTTATGAGTTCTTGTATGATACATCCGCTCAATCCATCATCATTTGCAAGCGCCTTATGCTATACACATGCGTAAATGCCCATCCCTATCATATACAAGAAACGAGTACTCTTACACCTTCCAAAGAACATGGAACTTGATCGTCCAATCGTGTCTCGAGTTGGGTGACTAATCGTGATTTCCTAGAGATGATGCATCACGACTTCCCATCAGCAGTCATCTGCACTGTAACCTCCCACTTCAGTCCCCTCCCACTGCCATACCCACCACCTAGCCTATTCTTAACCAACAGAGTAATCCTATCCCTCAACCGTCCCATCTGCGCATCTTCCGCCGCTCCACCCCCTTGCCCTCTGACCCTCAGCTTCAAATTCGCCATGCAAAGCCCATAATGAACCTGCCAGAACCTCGCTTCCTCGACCCCACTAACCAATGGCTCATTCGCAATTTCCCGCATCACATCAGAAACGCCTTTACCAGAGTAGGACATGAGGAGCATGAGACCTTGAGCGATAGCTAGTCGGATACCGAGGATGAACATGGATAGCGAGATGATGGAGCAGAGGAGGCGGTCCAGCCAGAGGAAGAGCGTGATGGAGAGGAGGGGGAGGAGGAACATTATTGTGCTACAGCTTAGTGTTAGGAAATGTGAGGGGTTAGAGAGTAAACTTGGCAGTGAAGAGATGTATGCAAATCTCATCGCCTTCCCAATCCTAGCATGATTCTTCAGTCCAATTGCACTTATGAGCGTGGCTACGATGGACAGCAGAGCAGCGGAATCCACGGATCCGGGGGATACGCGGTGATGCGAATGTGGATGATGAGGTTGGTGCGAACCGAGGGACTCGAGGACGTGTTTGAGGTTATGCGAGATGAGATCGAAGCCCATGAAGAGGAGGAAAACGGACATTGCGAAGCCAGCTAGCACTTCTGCACGCTCGAGCCCGAAGGGGTGGCGGATTGAGCTGCGTTTCCAGACTTCGAAGTTGCATCCTACGTCCACTATCACGCATATTGTTGCGGAAATTGCGTCGAAGAATATGAGATGGCTCAACGCGGTCAAGGCTAGGGAGCCAGAGGCGGAGTATAGGACGTATAGTGCTATGAGGCAGTGACAGGCGCACCATGCTATTCGGGTTGTCTGTTCTTTCGACATGGATGTCCATGCTTCGCGGAATGTGGGGATCGGAAGAGAAGCTGGGAGCGCAAGGGGCGCGCGCGGAGGTGGTTCGAGGAATATTTGATGCTGCGTCGATACGCTGCTGTGTTTGTATCTGTGGCCACGACGTTGGCCGATATTCTGTTTGGTTGCGGGTTAGATAAGCCATTGTGAGCCTAGAGAGAGAGGGGAGGATTCGCCACGATAGGGGTTTTCTGTTGCGGGACTGAAGGAAATGTAGGAGAGTCTTCGTAGATCGTCGGGCTCCTTGCAAAAGCTTGTGCTTGGCCGATGTACGGAGAAAGTAAAGGAGAGTTTGCATAGATTGTTGGACTTCTCGCAAACGTTTGGACTTGTGGGAGGTAAGGAGAGTTTCAAGGAGAGTTTGCGTAGACGATAGGGCTTCTGGAAGGACTTTGTATTTGCTAGAAAATGGGTGAGCTTGAATGTAATGTTTGACCTACTGATTTAGCAATCACTGGCGTGTCTTTGATCGTTTGTGTTTGGAAGTTAAAAGGGCTCTTTGCGCCGGTTCCTGGTGCGGGAGGGGGTGCCATTGAGCCATCGCCCAGTGCGGAACTGATAATACTGGCGGGCGAGTTCATGGCGGAGTTCATAGAGCCGAAGCGCCCTGGGAAGGTATCGGTCATGGGAGACAGAGAGTTGGGATCGAATGTAATTGTAGAGTGCATAGTTCGATCAACTCGTCCAATTCCAAGTCCGTCTTGTTGTTCCTCAGGGATAGGAGTCGGGGGAGTAGGAGTCCGCGGCGGTGCGGGAATCGGCAGGCTCGAGGCCATCGCTGCTGTCTATCGAGCTTGAGGTATCATGAGAGCTTGCGCGAAGTTGTGTTCGTATTGTAAGGGCGAGGAGCACACAATGGCACTTTGTGAGGTTGTTGCCGTTCTCGAAGGTGGAGAGACGCGGCCGCTGTTAGCGCGAACCCCTTGCAGATCCGGAAATTTGGGTATAAACTTTATTTCAAGGTTCGTCCTCCATCTGTCACATCCAAAGGCCACGAACACCGGTCACAACCGTCTTCATAACCCCAGACCTTTCGACTCAAAGACATATATACCACACCAAACTTGGGGAAACAGGGAACAGTGTCTTGTCGAAGAATAAGATAAGAAGTTCAGAAAGATTTATGCCCCTGTATCTCGCAACGTGGTCTTCGCAAATTCAACACCCACTCGGAAACTACACGCACCATAAAGATCAATTTTATCTTTGATCGACACGGCTTCATACCGCTTTCAGCACAACAAACTAGCATCTCGCGAGAGAAGGTCCTTCTGGAAAGCTCCTCCCAGATACCAAATCAGCTTCCTTTGAAGAAACCCCCTCTCGAAAACAATCAGCGCTACAGGAGACAACTTAGTTCCTCATCGACTTGAGGCTATTGGAGACTAGCTTCTTGTTGAAAGGTATTAATATGTTCTTCTAGCTCGATCTCTCCATCACAAAACAACCCGGTCCTGAACGACACGTGTTACTACTTCAAACCTATCTGGTCATCAAACACGCTTCTTTCTCTGGTCAGTACAGATCGACAAACCTGTTAGGTTCATGAACTGATAATATTAAGTGGATCTATTCTGGAAGTTGTACTCAAGTTTTCAGAAGACTCTCATTGTTGGCAACGACCGCTTCCTCAAAGTAACTCCTTCCCCACAACACCTCTTTAAGGCTAGTATTTCTGGGACAAAACCTTCTAAGAACAACAACACAACTTCCTCGTGCAAGCAAATTCGTCTTGAACCCTACTTCCCACTTCAGTAAGTCTTCCATTCAACTCAGCAAGCACATCACTTCAATATTCTCAGTTCGAGATAACTTACCTCACTCAGTCCATCATTAACTTCTTTCAACAGAAACTTCATTTGTCCACCTCCACATCTGGTAGCGCTCGTCTACCCCGTTCAAGCTTCCTGTCTCCTCGAGGTATCTTCCTCAAGAAGGCATCTCATCTATTCGAAGCTTTCTCATCTTGTCACCTTGACGTGCTTCCCTTCGAAGATCTTTCCGCACCTCGAGATCACTTCGGTTCGGAGATATATTCTTCTCGAGGAACGTCTCTCCTTACCCTCGAGACATTTTGCCTCGAGGTAGCCTTCTTTTGGATTCTTAGAAGGAAATCCAAATTTACTTTCTACTCTGTATTTGATCCTCGATTTAACTTGGTCATGTCTTCTACTTCATGACACATCCCGTGCATGGACTCAAGATTGTTCACTATGGAGACAACTCCCTTTTCCAATTCTGTTGGCAATAACCAACCAACTAGAGATTCCAACAATGACACGAGTCAGCCTGGCGCTGGAGAGCTACCCCCAGGTCACAAGAGGAGTCTGTCAGGCAGCATCCTCTCCAAGCTTTCATTCTTGCGGACAAACACCGATGACAATCATTTGCCGTCAGACCGAAGTCCTCGCAGCCCCGAATCAATTCGTGGTGATGATCGAACATCACCAAAGAAAGCGGGAAGAGCAATGGCCGTTGCTGTTCAGCAGCAGAAAACGAGAAGAAGGAAAGGATCATTAAGGAAAGCAGCACTTCTTGGACGTGGTGCCCAACGAGAGAAAAAGGAGGTCAAAGCATCTCCACTGGACACAGGTCATAAATTTGGGTATGGTATGGACGGTTCCTACGTTCCAGCATCCCCTGAGGAAATGTCGCCCACTTCGGGCTTTGGCCTTGGTATCTCTGATGCTACCCCACGGCCTTCGATGGAAGGATACGCCAGCCGAACGAACAATACCCTCCTGTCGCCCATCAAGACCCTTCCGATGGGTACGGAGGATCACCTTGTCACCTCCCCCACATCGGCGACAAGTCCAACTTTGACTTATACTTCTACGACTGATGAAGAAGATATACTCAGTATTCCCAGCCACAATCTCCCCCCAAGTCGAGGAGGACTCCCCAACTCATCTGGGTCTGACTCTTATTTCCCTCCTGGCGCTGGCTCCCTTGCCCGGCGCCGCTCCTCCCAGAAGCCCAAGTCCCCTTTATCAATTGGAGGCCTTGCAGCTAGTCCTCTGCCTGTGCCAGACGCCGAGTGGGATTATTCGGAAACAGAGTGGTGGGGATGGGTCGTACTCATTGTGACTTGGATCGTTTTCGTGACGGGAATGGGCTCGTGTCTCGGAGTATGGAGCTGGGCTTGGGATGTTGGAGAGACTCCCTATGCGCCACCAGAGCTTGAGGATGATCCCACACTGCCAATCGTGGGTTATTATCCTGCTTTGATCATCTTGACAGCGGTGATGGCTTGGGTTTGGGTCGTTGTCGCCTGGGTTGGGATGAAGTACTTCCGGCATGCCAAGATTAGCGGAGATTGATTCTATATATATGGTATCCAACTTACTGTTATGGCATTCTCAATGGTTCAGCCATTATCTTGGCTGCATCTGGGCCAGCGCGTCTTCGTGATCAAGGCCTTGGCATCCGAGCGTCTTGCATCGTTCATGGCAGGCCAACGATTGAGGTATATTGACAGGGGAATGTGGACTTTCAGCCATTCGATGCACCTCAACGACTACAAGTTGTCTTCGCCTTCATTTAGATGGTCATTGGTGAGGCTTAGAGGTTAACTCTCCAGCCTTGCCATTGACATTTTAAAGATTGGAAGCTTGCAAGACCACGGCTCAGAAGAGGACTAGCGTCGTTTTCCCTGAGCCTCGCGTTGACTTTCCAAAGATGGGATTTAGACATTCAAATGGGGAATAGCGCGCTTTTGCCGTCGCTATCACTCGAGCATCGGAGCCGTGTACTTAAACTCCGCTCTGGTGGGCTGAGATGTCAACAAAACAACAACAGGTTGACATCCTCACAGCCCTTCCTCAACCCCTTAACACACATAGAACACCCATCAAATACACATCAAATACCACAACTATCATCATGGGTATCATTGAGATACGCATCGCTAGCTCCGGCGATGAGTCCGACGGCGACTTTGATGAACACGCGCTCGTCGACTCCAAGACCTGTATTTCACCAGAGACTGAGTCCGAGCCAGCCACTGCCGACAGTCACTCTGATGCCACTAGCAAGGTACTCGAGAGAGTAACTCCGAGGCCACTAGCACTGAGGTAGAAGACTCCAATGAGGCAGACGACGAGGCTAAAGACTCTGGTGAAGGAGAAGATTCCGACGAGAAAGAAGACTTCGGGACTGAGGACGAGTACTCGATGATGACGAGATTCACTTCATTGACAGTGAGATCAAGAAGTTAAAGCCAGTAAGTCACAGCCTCGCTGAGTCGTTGATTCAATTTTGCTAATTGTAACAGTGGACTATGGTGTTCTGGGAGACATTTATGCCCTCTCGCGCCTTGATGGCATGGCCAAAATCCGCAAGGTCTTTCCAGCCAACCAGAGCCTCTTCGAGTTCCAGGAAACCCTGGTCAACAACCTCGATTCACCAAGGCACGCGAAATCCGCGCTGTCTACCACGTCCGTACCAAGATCTTTGTTTACCATTCCGACCCGGAGATCGACATTAACCCCCTCCTCATCAGCCAGTTGTCCGACAACCACAAGCAGCTTGCTGCCACCCAATTCAGGCCAGCACCTACCTCGGGCGGTCAAGTTGCGTATCTGTGCTTCTCCTATGAACACGACGCCTTGGTCTCACACTACTTCACCGCGGTCAGAACAATACCGACCATACAAAGTACATGAATGCCATCACCTGTGCAGCCAAGAGCATCGTCGATTTTACAAAGTGCAACCTTGACGAGCGCAGCCTGAAGAACGTCAAGGGCACTTATTGCTCCTACCTTGGGCAACGAGATTTGTTATTTCACCAATTTGTTCAGAGGCGTCAAAGGCCTGCAGAAGTTGACCCTCCAAGCTCACGACCATATACTCTGGCTTGTACTACCGGACTGCGAGCTCAGCATGCGGATGAACCGTTGGCTAGGGACGTTGAGAGTGGTGTTCTGGAGGCGAACGCGTTTCCTTTCACGGTTAAGATGTTGGATCGAAATGGATTTGATTGTGCTAATTTGGTCAGTAACAGTGAGGTTGAGGATAATAATTGATCTTCATGTCAGCTTGATTTAAACTCAACCCCAAACACCTCCCAGTATAATGTTGAATTCTCTTGTTAAATTGAACAGCCCAACTCAGTGTATTATTTACTGTTCATTACGCGAATTTGACAAGCATCTGAAAGATCAACATGGTGTTATAAAAAAGGTTGTCCAGTATGCGTCTGGCGACTTCAAGAAGACAAGCCTTCTCGGCACAATCACAATCAGATGGCGACGAGTGATTATTGTCTTTGACTACGACAATCCGGAACATCTTGATACTTGCAGAGTACTTGGGTATAAATTAACGCCATCCATCACACCTTTTTCTTACCCGGCGGCAGCTGTCCATACTAGGGTGAATAGTTAGGCACGCGAGAATAAGCGCCTCAACCTCTCATTTCCCCGTCAAATTCAGGTATGTTATCATGCAATGAGTCTGAATTCAGTTACTGACATATCCTCCAAGATAATACCATCCCTGAAGCACAATCTCCCTTCTCCGTCTACTGCTATTACAACTGATTCAGCAACAACCGAAGAAAGCACTACAAGAGATCTGACAATAGAGAAAGAAGGCACCACAAAACACCCTCATCCTGATAATAAAGGCAGCAGCACGCGCCATGGTTCGGAAAATATATAACATATGGACGTGAGATGCCTTGGTTTAAGGCTGTTGTCTCTCTCGAAATTATAGCCTTCTATTCTGTAGTCCTTTTAGAGGTCTTCATTCCTTCCTATATTTTCGACAACTACGAGTTAAAGATTTCTTCCTCTTTCTGCGAAAGAGCTTGCAGATTTCTGTCTTGCGACCTAATATAGGTAGCCTATCAAATAACTCGCTAGATTAATCTTAACTAGCTACAAGAACTTACGCTTAAGTAATCTCTGTCCGTTAATTAAGATCCCGATGTCTGCCGCCTTATTGCAGAGTAGGAGAAGTAGAAGCGCCGCTTCTAGGGCACAGCAACACAGTAGCCCAGGTACTAAATCATTGGCTACGTGATCTTTAACACTAGGCAGTGGCTAAGAGCTGCGCTCCTCAAGCACGTTCAAGGGCGCTGGGATCTAGAATACCTAGTGTGACAGCGCTGGTGCGCGGCGGTATGCTGCGGTATGCTGCGGTATGCGTCGGCGTTGGGCTGTCACCTATATATAGTAGAATAGCGAATAAGGCTCCAACCTTATTCTTGTGCCTTTTTGGCCAGTTGGCGTAGGGGTTAAAGCTATTCTCACCGCTACTTATGTTTGCTTGGTTTGCATCCGTCACACCTAGTTAACGAGATCGAGTGGCAGCTCTCTAGGCTCAAGCTTAGCTAGGACGTGAAGACTACCTTAGACTAAAACGATAAGATGCCCCTACTCTAGAAGCGCTTAGCGGAGACAGTAATAATACTCCTAGGCACGACTATCAAAGAAGAGTTCCGCCGCCGCAATGCAGCTATCGATGTAGTTGCTGCCTACTACCACTTCTAGGAGGGGGAAGCTACTGTCCTACCACGTAAAAGGTCGTTTACGCGACGGACGAGTCCAATGCCGTCAAAGGAGACTAGCCCCTAGCTAGCAGTTGCCTAGGCCGAGAAGCAAGCGTTAAGTAACGCTATGTTATTAGTATTTACTAAGAAGAGGACTACTATCTACTTCCTCGCTTAGGGGAGCAAAGCTTACTGTTCGAAAAGCGTATTTACAAGTTTGCTAGTCCAAGAGACTTGACGAAGCACTTCAAGCGGAAGCAGCTAGCCCACATCAAAGAAGAGGATTAGCGCGAGTACAAGGTCTGTCGAATAGGGCTGTAGTACAAGCAGTATCTCCAGAATCATACAAAGAGCATCCACGGGACGGTTTCTTAACTTCGATACTACGAAAAGCGTACAGCTACCTAGCCGACCGACTTTGTTTTTGTCTTTTGTTTTTATTTTTGTGCACAGATTTGAATCAGCAAGTTTTGGATCATAAAGATGACGTTCCCATTTCTATACTGTAGTACTGTAACAACCCAATAATCACAGTCCACCTCCCTCACTCTTACCTCACATTTTTTGATGCACGACAGCGAAGTCTGCCATACGTGTATCTTTGGAATTGACGGCCACCCCTTGCAAACTGCAACAACATTGGCCATTATTATTTTCTGACTCCACATTAATGTTGTAACAAAAAGCTCATCCCTCTTCCGGCGGCCGGTCGCGAGATTGGCCTTTCCTTACCGTTCGCTCCCTCATATTGTTTGTTGAGGGATATTATGGAGCGATAATGTTGATGTAGTCTATGGGGGACGGGATCGAGAGGAAGTATGGAGGTCAAGAAGCGTAGTCGAGGGAGGAGATCGAGGAAGGAGGAGGTAAGGACGTAAATTGGACCCCAATTCGCGCCTACCCTATGTACAGTACGTCCAACCAGCTGCGGTAACTAATTGGCTTCTCCCCGTAGGAAATCTCGTTTTGATTCGTTGCACCTCTTTCTCCACAGCTACCTTTATCTTCTTTAAATGCTATGGCTCCTCCGCATCAGTGCCTTTGCTGATACTTTTCCTGATGCCAGCGAGCTGGATCTGGTGGTTCATGAATAACTGCAGCTATATCCTGAAATCCTTCAACGGGGCCAACCAATAATATCTAGATCTGTCAAACCTAAAAGTGCAGTCGATGATGGAAATTTCGATATTGAGAGTAATAAGCGTGTCAATATGAATGCTCTTCGGGGGAGTGTACAGAACCGGCGGACTGCCTGCTTTATACGTGAGAGTGACTGCTGCTGCTTTGTAGTTTTTTGGGCTGAGTTATCCATCCTCACTTAACACTTGTACGTGCCGTCACCCTTTTACAACACCATTCTGGCATGACGTGAATCAACTCTCTAGGAGCGAGTTTACCCCACTCGAATTCCAGGTTTGCACTTCATGATGGCTTCAAATAAAGTTAGACAATCTTACCCCAATCATCACCCCCTGCAAGCCCCCGGAACCCCGCGGTTCTCACTGCAGTTAGAGTCGCATAATAGTTCCAATCAACGTAGATCCAATCTTTGCGCTCTGCAAGTCATCCGCAGTGACTCATATGGCCGGCATTAGCACCTGCAGTAGGTACCGAAGTTCACCCGATGTTTAGCCAGCTTCGTGGTCCCCAAAAGAGGAAAGGTGAAAGTGCACCTGACGGTACGTAACCACAGTAAGTCAAAGGTCCCTCGAGCGGCGGTCTCCTTCAACACTTTCCCTCATATGGGAGCCTCTGGCCGCACTCTTCAACCCGCTGGAAGATGTGAGTGGTGAGATAGTCCCATATACTCAGATAAAGACTCCCTTGTCCTCTCCTGCGTCATTGATAACGATCCAGCCTCCAGACAACCCGTGGCTCGAAATACCCCTCTCGAGCTTGACTCGCGACACGCTTTCTCTCTAGTCTCTATGAACGTGCGAGGACCGAAAATCACTCCAGCCTCTATATCCAGAAGGTGTGTAATATGGCATTGAGGCTCACGATTGAGGATGGCCAGTTCCGCGATTCCCACGGCCGTCAAGTAACGCTGCGTGGTATCAACCTGGCAGGAGATGCAAAGTTTCCCAGCAGTCCGGACCAAGCATCCCATATCAGCAACAGGTTTTTTGATGGAGACAACGTCAATTTTCATGCTCGCCCTTTCCCCAAGGAGGATGCACATATCCACTTCGCCCGGCTGAAAAGATGGGGCTATAATACCATCCGATATGTATTTACTTGGGAGGCAATTGAGGGGGCGGGCCCTGGCAGATACGACGAAGAATGGATCAAACATACAATTGAAATCCTAAGGGTGGCAAGGAATTACGGCTTCTATATCTTCATGGACTCACATCAGGATGTTGTGCGTTCTCCGCCTCCGCAGCTCACTTCATATGCTGATATATCTTCCACAGTGGTCTAGATTTTCAGGAGGTTCAGGTGCACCGATGTGGACTCTTTACGCCTGTGGGTTAAACCCTGAAAACTTTGCAGTGACTGAAGCTGCATTGGTACATAATACGTACCCCGAGCCAGAGAATTTTCCCAAGATGATTTGGGCAACGAACTACTACCGGTTAGCCTGCGCTACAATGTTCACACTCTTCTTTGCTGGGCGACACTTTGCTCCTAAGTGCATCATCGATGGCAAGAACATTCAAGATTACTTGCAAGATCACTTCGTTAATGCTTGCGCATTCTTGGCGAAACGGATACACGAGTCTGGAGATCTAGAGGACGTCGTCGTCGTTGGGTGGGAGAGTTTAAATGAACCAAATCGAGGGATGGTTGGAGTGACAGACATAACAGCCATCCCGCGTGAACAGGTACTACAAAAGGGTACATCGCCAACACCATGGCAGGCCATGCTAACTGGATCGGGAAGAGCATGTGAGATTGATACCTGGGACGTTGGGGGCCTGGGTCCCTATAAATGTGGTCGCATTATTGTAGATCCACAGAAAGAGAGTGCGTGGCTTCCGGCAGGTTATGACGATTCGAGATATGGATACAAACGAGACCCCGGTTGGAAACTTGGCGGTTGTATCTGGGCGCAGCACGGCGTCTGGGACCCTAACACGGACACACCTCTGAGAAAGGATTACTTCCAAAATAATCCCGAGACAGGCAAAGCTATTGACTACGAGGTGTTCACGAATACTTACTTCATGGACTTCTATCGCAAATTCAGAGACGCGATTCGAAGCCATCACAAAAATTCCATCCTCTTCTGCCAACCCCCTGTTTTAGAACTTCCTCCGTCTATAAAAGGTACCGCGGATGATGACCCAAAGATGGTGTACGCACCACATTACTATGATGGAATTACTGTCATGACCAAGAAATGGAATCGGTATTGGAACGTGGATATTTTTGGGGTTTTGCGAGGCCGTTACTTGAGCCCAGTATTCGCGATAAAGTTAGGGAAGACAGCGATTCGAAATTGTCTAAGAGATCAATTGTCAGCGATTAAGAAGGAGGGTGAAGATTACGTGGGCAATCATCCTTGCGTCCTGACAGAATTTGGCATCCCCTTTGACATGGATGACAAATATGCTTATAAAACTGGGGACTACTCAAGCCAATCTGGTGCCATGGACGCAAATCACTTTGCCGTTGAAGGTAGTTGTATGGCGGGATACACGCTGTGGGGGTATATGTCTCAGGTAAGTTGTTGATCTCTGATCGTTAATTGGACACACGCTTATGGGAGGTAGAATAAACACCAGCTGGGTGATCTGTTTAACGGAGAGGACATGTCAATCGTTTCTCTCGACGATGCACTGCCCCTTTCCTCTGCTGCTGCACCTACGACGCCTAATAGATCAATCAAAGGGACCTTAGATAAATCTACCATAAATCCCGGGAATTTGAATGTCAAATTGAGAACCCCTTTGATATCATCCAGATCGACAGACTCACCCAAACTAACAAACACTCCCGGGTTCCGAGCAGCCGAGGCCTACGTGCGACCATCACCTATCGCGGCAGTAGGTGAGATCCGTAGCTACGGATTTGATCTCCGAAATTGCACCTTCACCTTGAGACTTCGCGCTCATGGAGCGGGGCCGGAGGAACGGACCACAGAGATCTCTCTTCCAGACTTTCATTTTCCAAAAGATAAATGTCTGGTCGATGTTACCTCTGGAAAGTGGACTATTAGTTCGGACGATACAGATGGTATCTTGACTCAGAGGTTGAGATGGTGGCACCTTGATGGCGAGCAAACTATCAAAATAACTGGTGTGAGGAACAGCCAGGCCACGATGTTGGGACGGATTCCATTAACGATGCTAGGATTTGCATTTGCGTTGGCGCTATGGGCACTGGCTTTTGAGTTTGTGAATTGGTCAGGTAGGATTTAGAATCTCTGACCATGGTGAAATCGCTTGACTTAAGTAGCTACTTTCTTTAAGGAGCCTAACCCTTACCATAGATCCTGATGGATCTATCTACTCTAGTTGTAACAAGAGCCTAGCTCCTGAAGGTATACGGGCGATTTCATGGACGATTTCACATGGCAACTATTACTTGAGCCAGGCTCAGTACATCTGCACAGTCAGGGACAGTCAGCGATTAGTCAGCAGTTAGTCAGTGTACAGTCAGTTGCAGAGTCAGCAGCAGTACAGCTAGCATGTGAAGGCAAGAGCCAGGAGTGAAGGATAAGTAAGGCCTATTAACCCTACTTTGGGAAGGCAAGCTTGAGTATATACAACACAAGCGCACTAGTACTACTGAACCTCTTTTCAACCACTATCAATACAATCACCATTGTCTCCCTTCCCCTATTGCTACTTCTCTGATATACTGTAATCCCTCCTGCTGCCCTCCAGCTACCAGTAGCTGTTATATATACGTTCAGTTGTTTGAGTCCTGTGATATATATGTTTTGAAGGTTGCTGTATCAGTAAAGACAGAAAGGTCGAGCTCTATTAGTATGCCTAGACCAGGTAGGACAAAATGCGACAAGTCAATCTCTTTGCCTTAGGCGAAAAGCAATAGATCTATAGTATTTTCATTTGAGCGCTAGTGTTTAGGTAGCATCATTCGTGTGTTATTTCCTATTGGAATACATTAGCACTTCTTGTTTCTTGCCTGTTTCAAAGTACAGCTTGCCTCCATATGATATAGGCGCACTACTAACTTGTCCGGAACAATTTCTGGGCATAGAGACTGCACTTGATACAAGGGGAACCGAGTTCGCCGTCATTGGTGTATTATCAAGCTGCTCGTGTTACATTTGGGACTCGCCTCTATGTATTGTAGTATTCATGATATGCTCAGGGATAGTAGGAAGTATTACTAGCGTGCTATTACTACCTAAGATAGGTTAGAAAGTCTTTGAACAGTCTTAAATATTTCGAGTGAATCTTACCTCCATTCTGCGTTACCGTTTCCACTATCTCACTACCAAGTATGCTTGAGAGTGATGACACATCTTGTTATTGCCGGGCGAAAACTTGGGCAGTTGAATATAGGTTGTCTTGCAACTGTGCTACTCTTTTCAAGGCATCTTGATATTCATTGACTATAGCCTCGATCCTCTATAAATCAGTCAGATCGTATCCAAGCGCGTCGTATATTTTCTATAGTCTGATACAATTAGCTAGCTCAAAGGATAAATTTGAGAGGATGTACAACGTACCGGAGACCAGATATTACGACCTTGATAAATGCTGGAATGCAGAGTAGTATCTTTCTAACTTGAGGGGCTCTCGCCCAGAGTAGCTATACACGCTTCAATGTCCTGATGACCTGTGGCCTCGGTACTGCCTTCTTCTCCTCCACTAGGGCACCATAGATCGCTACAGTGCCGTCTTTTAACGTAAGCCTTCAGTCTATATTGTCGATAGAAGCACTTACGGTTCAGGAACGCCTCTGTAGCTGAATTGATCGACCAACTCCAATGGCTTCCATCTGCCTCCGAAAGAGCCCCGTCCAGGCCCAACATAGTAGCAACACAGTCTGAAACGATTATATTTGCCCACACTGCTCTATTTCGCAGCCTTTTCAGATTTTTCGACTTCGAGTTGCTGATTCAGGCCTTCAAGAGTACATCAATCTGTTTTGATGGATACCCTAAGTGATCCAATACCGCACAATAAGAAGTGAAGACGAGATCTTGGAAGCATGCAATACAGCTGCTTGTTTAACCTGAATCCTCACCTGCACGAAATCTGTTTCTATTCAGAAAGGTGAGCAGTGCTGCTTTATCGGCTATGCTGGGTGAGCTAAGATGAGTAGGGGTGAAGTGATGGCGGGAAGCGGGTGAGCAGTGGTGAGTAATAGTAGAAAGCGGCAGAGTTAGCATGTGAGGTACTATTTTAGTGCCCAAGGGGGCTCGTCTTGCCCCCCTTATGGCCCGGTTACCGAGGAGTGCCTCTCACCATCAACGACGAGACCGTGCCAGCACCAACTTACGAGACGAAATAGAGGCTTTGCACTTCACAATTCACTGACAGGGCTGTAAGCTCTCGCCATGCGCCTTCTCCACTTGTGCGGCGGCTAGCTTACACGGTCGATCGCAATGTCAGTTCCCGAGCAGCTAGGCGGGCAACCGTTCACTCAGGGCAATCAATATCAACACGTTCAAGTTGGCGAAGGCGCAACAGCCCACTTGGGAACATATTTCTTATCGGTCAGTTTCTTGCAGATACGGAAGTAGAGTCTTATTATAAACTAACACACAACAGGCCGAGAAGACCCGCTCAGCCTCCTCCCCTTTGCAACTAATGCGGCCTTTAACTCCTACGAATGCCCTATGGATGATTCTTCAGACTCCCAAGGACCCCAAAATACCAAAAATATGGATGGGATTATTTCGGAGACATTATTGCGAGCGGCTGTTGCACGTTGAAGCAGGTTTGCTGGAAGAAGTACTATATAAACTAGCCCTAACGTGCTTACTTTCGTGCCCGCCTCCCACTGTGCCGGTTGCACATCTCGCCACAAGGGTATCTATTCTATCTATCACTGTTCGAGTAATAGTACCCCGGCCTTAAATCCTTTTTGCCGCGCCAGGTCAATCGGCTTGTTGCCTTTCGTGTCCGCCTTGTCACGATCCGCTCCATTCTCAAGAAGGAATTTGAGCGTCTCCTCACACTCTCCCTTCACGGCACTGTGCAGAGCCGTGCCGAGCCCATTGGGGGCGTACTCCTTATACACGTCGGGGAGGAACTCAAGTTCGACTTGGTTGATCGGGAACCCAGCCTCGTGGACGAGGTACGCCACGACTTCGACGCGGCCGGGTTGGCGGCCGAGGGCAGCGTTCTGTAGTGCGTCCGTCTTGGCATAGTCAACACCGTACTCTCGTAATAGCTTGATCACCGATAGCGGCGCCCAGCACCCGGCCACACTCGCGACATCGTGATCCCGCGCGGCCGTTCGGCGGGTGGGATCTGCACCGTGGTCGAGACACCATCGAGACTGTGCTTCCGAGCCGAGGACCTCTCTATAGGACTAGAGTTAGAACAAAGGCCGTAAAATAGAGATAGCTATACTAGAGATAGTTATACTGGTCAACGATAGACGTACTTGAGTATAGGATACGTATTATTGCCCAGCACGGCACTATTGATATCCCAGCCCTTCTCTAGGAATAGCTCTAGAATACCCCACTGTTCATGCTTGAAAGCGGCTCTCACAGCGGCCGGACACACGACGCAGCCATACTGTTTAATGAGGCACTTGGCGATGTCCACTTGTCCTGCCTCGGCGGCCGCGGTAAGCGCCCTGTGCAGCACGACTGCCTTAGCGTCTAGAACGTCGTCATGGCACTGGAGGCTAAGCTCGAGCATGCTGAGCTTTGCCCACTGCATACTTTGGACAGCATCCCATTTTCGCATAGCGGATGTAAAGCCGTCCATATCTCCAGCCGCTGCAAGAGCCTTGAGCTCTGCCAAGACGGTTGCACCCCTTGGTGCACAAGTCCAAAACCGAGCGAGCATGTTCCAAACCGGGCAAACATGTTGGTAGCGCGTGTTTTGGGGGGAGGATGTAAGATTAGCAGGAATGGAGCAAGTTCGTGAGAAGTGCGCACGACGTAAGGAAAACGGACGCTTATGACCGAAATCCTGAAGTCCTTCGCAGCAGCAGCTAAACCTTTCTCGGAGATCAGCTAAGCACAGGAAGAGTGGCGTGTTCGACAATCTTACGTAACTTCATCCTTAAGGACGGAGCCTCAGCCTTATGCTCAGCCTTGTAGCTCCCTCAAATCCTCTGTCAGCCAACATCCTCGTGGGCAATGGATATAAGCTGACCAAACTTGCTTATTATAAATAATAAATAAATAATAAATAAATAATAAATAAATAATAAATAAATAATAAATAAATAATAAA